>VXAA01002051.1:957290-982391 GCA_013399115.1 Anseranas semipalmata
AACACCCAGAGACATGTTGATTGAGACAAACTTGTGTCTGCTCCTGGGGAAGCAGTGGCCACCTCAACTTAGGAGCCAAGGTGGACAATTGAAGCTCCACCTCATGTTGCAGGTCTCAGATGTGAAGATCTCTACCAAGAAGAAAAGCACCCAGTGTGCAGGCTGATTTTATCTGTGGGGTTAACTATGGGGATACAGGGCTATCAGTTATGTTATGCTTTTCCTATACATCCCTGATTTCCATCCGCTTGGAATGCTATTTGGGTCAAACATGAGTGCTGAGACCTTCAGTGTTGAGCACATGTAGGCTTGGAAGCCATGGCTTCCATGTCTGGCAATTGCAAGGAAAGTTAGTACCTACATTCAACCATCAAACAGCTTCCATCATTCACTTCAGATCAAACCCTTCACATTGTATCACACAAATGAGGTCTGTGTTGCCTTCTTCACTGATGCAATGAGCTTAAGAAATGGCATGGTGTTGGGTTGTTGATTTTTTTTTTTCTTTTTTGAACCTCTTGTTTTGCTTGCATGAAGGATAACGGCAACATGAAAGGAAGGACAAGTTGTCATTACAAAATGTGCTTCCAGTGGTGGAAAGCGCATACTCTGAGTGGTGCAAGGCACCACGCTAATCCTTCCAAATCAAAAGCCTTGGAAAAGAACAAATCAAACCCCCAAAGCCAATTGCGTGTTTCCTATATCTCTTTATTGACTGCCAGTGACCGAGTTCTCAGGCTGAGTGCCAGATACCAGTGGATCAGGTGGAGCTACACTAGGATTACAGCGAGGGCAAGAGCAAGGGTGTGATACGCACAGGCTGGGGAGAGCTCGGTGGGGTTTGAAGCCTCTGCAGATTGGTGAGCCCCCTCTCTCCCCAGAGGGCTTACTGAGATGTTGGAAAGACGTTCTTGTCCTTGTGTCAGTTGTCCCTAAGGGAAGTGGCCAGCTGGCGGTGTGAGCAGACACACACAAACACTTTGCTGAAAAAAAAAATATACTCTGCGACCCCCGAACGTAACACGTTATTATTTGTCCTGCGGTTGCAAGGAACCTGTGGTACATCTATTGCACGTACACAGTATCCCAGGAATGGGGCTTGGCTTGGCCGAGTTGCTTTTTTTAGAGTAAGCAGTTTAACTGTGTGGGATAAACAAGTCTCCGGGGCTTTTCCCCTGCTCCAAGCCCCACCGCAAGCATTGGTGCACCAGGAGCCAGCATCACTTGCGCACTCCCCCCTACCTGGCGGTGGTTGTGGACTACAGCACCGGACGAAGACCGTTTCAGCAAGTACAGCGGCGTGGCAGCACACGCAATCCATGCCATCCCGACGGCATGGCTCACACGTTTAAGCTTCAAAGTCCACCAGCCGCTCACCCAGCCCCTCATTCCATCCAGGGGAAGGAGAAAATAAAAAAATGGGTTAAAAAAAAAAAAAGAAGGAAAAAAAAACAACAAAACAAACCCCTCTAGGTATTCTCTGATATTCACTGATATCTACGCAATGGCTCTGGGAGCGAGACCTGCAGCCGGTGGCAGCCTGCGTACTGCAGCGGCCAGCGGGCTTAGGAGGAAGGCGCGGAGGTGGGCTTCTCCTCCCGGGACACGGGGATGGGCCTCTCGCTGTGGCTGGGGTCCATGTTGGAGGGGACCTTGGGGCCTGAGAAGGTCAGCATGCCGTCGCCGGACAGGGAGCAGGTGATGGCGGACTGGTCCACGTTGGCGGGCAGGCGGTACCGGCGGTGAAACTCACGGGAGATGTAGCCGTGGTCGTCCTAAGAGGTGGTGGGGGAGAGGAGAAAGCCCTGTCAGAGACCCCTGGAGCCCACCCGACCCCGTTGCTCCATCAGAGGTGGGTCCGCATTGGCCCTGGCTTGTCCTGAGACCTGACTTGGGACAACTCTGCTTTTTATTCTGTCTTGCAGGGTTGTAGGATCAGGTGTTCACCTGAGATGCCCCTGAAGCCCCGAGAGATGAGCAGAGCAGCAGGGTATAATTTCAATTTGCATGGGGGCCCTGCCGTGGCCTCCGATTTCAAAGGATGCTTGAAGACAAAGCCTGAGGCTCTGAGAAGTAGAGAGCAATGCGTGTATGCACGCCTACTTCCCTAGCAGGCAGCGACACTGTGTCAACCAAAGGATACAATACCGACCCACTTTTTTTTTTGGCCACAAGAATGAGAAATACAATTATTTTTTTTTAATTCAGCCATGAAAACGGCTGATCTCTTTCTCTGTAGTAACAGTGTCAGAAAAAATAACTATATTAAAAAATACATGCTGTTTCCAGGCTAGAGCTTTGTCTGGCCAGAAAGTGTATGAGAAGAATTAACCCCCCACTGGTATAATTCACTTTTCAACCCCCACTGATATTTCCATGACATATGAGTTAAAAGTTTCCAAGCCTGAGGCATTAGTTGTTTTCCTTTTGTTTGGTTTGGTTTTGCTTTTCTCTTCCAGATCAGCATATGAAAACTCTGTTTTCACTAATGATTCTGGCTTATGAAAGCTCAGCCATGCTGTGGCAGCACGGGATAATGCTCTTTTTTTAGTCTGGTGTCATTAGTGAACAATGCACATTGTCATCTGATGGTTAGGGAAGATGATGGTCAAAAACAAACAAAGGAGAACTGGATTAGCTCATTATTGTCAGCTATCAGGTTTGGGCTCTATTGGAGCTGGACATGCCAATAATGACAATCAGTAAGTAACTCCTTCTTCTGATTTTTTTTTCCATTCACTGGGGAATGATGGAAAGAAATAAAACAGAGCTTGATTCCCCATTTGCTTCCCCACCACGGTTACTACCACTTACCTGTCTTTCACTGTGCTTGCCATGGATTTCCACAAAGTCATCAATAATCTTCACGTTCAGATCTTCAGGAGAAAAGTGTTTTACATCCAGCATGATCGTAAACTTGTCCCGGTCAGACCTCACCTGCAATGAACATTGTTAGGAAGTAAGACCCAAGCTTTACACGCAGAGGCAGCATTAGCATCAAAGGCCGAGGGGCAGCAGCCTCACGGCATCACAGTTCTCCCTCCTGCGGCTACAGGCTGATCCACAGCCCGCCAGCCTCAACAAAAGTCTTCCTCCCCACGGGACATTGAGGGGCCTTTGCAATAACATTTCTATTGCCCTGGGCAGACGCATCCCTTCTTGCTGCGATTCTTTTGCCAGGCACCCCTTTGATTGCTCTTAGAAATCTGCCAGATGCACCGGGCATTTGTGCCCAGCAGCAAGATGGGATCAAAATTAATGTTCTGTGACAGCATGTGTTTTGTCCTTTCAGCAATTTACAGTGTCTTTGTGGTTTCAGATCTGTAGCTATATTCTGGGAGCAAACCAGCGGGCTAGAGAAAGCCCTGGTCCCTGAGCTTTGGACCATAGCCCCCACAGCTACATGTTCCTCGCAAGCCGCCCTTGGAGAACTGCTCCTGTGTCCTCCAGTGCGGGTTGGCAAAAACCACAGAGCTGCCCAGGTGGAGGAGGGGGCTGGAGAAGCTCCTGCTCGCGCTTGCCCATGTCCTCTCCAACGCCGAGCCGAGCTCACGGGCACTTATTCCGGGAGAAGCTCGGTTCCTCCATCACCACGCAGATGACGGCAGTGAGGGCAACAGGGGCAGGTGGCCGGGTCTGGCGGCAGGCTGGAGGTCTTCCTCGCCCGCCCGCGCCCCGGCATGGGGCTGCAGCCTGCGCCCTGCTCTGGAAAGCAGCGGGTGGAGAGGAGCGGGCGGAGGCATGGGGAAGGAGAGGAGGGCAAAGGAGGGGAGGGCGAGGAGCCTTACCTCTGAAATGCCCGACTCCAGCACGCTGCGGAAGAGGGACTGCCGGTAGTAGGGGCTGATAGTGGAGGAGAACAAAGGCAGGAGGTCGTACTCCAGGAGACCCTCTCCGAAAAACTGGTCGAACAAACGGCTTGGAATCAGGGGTCCCAGAGCGCGCTTGAACCAGGGGTGCTGGATGGTAATGTCCATGCTTGCTGCTGCTACGTCTTGTTCCAGTGGGAGAGCGCGGGGCCCGTGTGACCGCTCGGAGGACAGCGATGCCTTTGCTGGCCTGCACAGTGCAGCCTGGGGAAGGCTGCCCCTATATATACCGGTCTCGCAGAATGAAGGCATTAGTGGGATTTCTCTGGAAAGACATGATCTCATGACGAAGGCAACGTGGTCAGCAGAAATGCGGAGACTGACCTGGGGATGACAGTCTGGTGGGAACCAGCGCCAGATCTCCTGGAGGGACGCTGCCAGGCTGTGATGCACGGGGCGGTCCCCGCCCAGGGGCACCGGCACGTCCTCCGCGGGAGCTGGCTGAAGGGGACACGCCAGGGAGCTTCCTAGGGATGCATGGGGAGGAGGCTCCTTCTGTGGGTCTTTGCCACCCGTCCTTGGCTTCTCATCTATTTGCTTCTATTTCTGCCGCTCCTTGAAATGGAGTGCAAAGTCTGCTCAAAATAAATGAAATGATAGTTTTCTTCCGAGAGAAGAAAAAGGGGTTGATTTGGGTTGGAGAAAGGGAAACTTTTTTGCAAAGTGCTATACAGTGTCTCTGACACCTCTGGGCAGGGATCCTGGCAGGGCTGGGGTGAAGCAATGTCAACGCGTGATGCAGAGCACGAACACGGACGTGACAAAACAGAAACTTTTAGCAAGCAAATTCCTTTCCAAAAGAAAGAAGGAAAGACAAGTTTGCTCACCAACCATAACAGCAGCCCCAAAGCTGCTCTGCAGAGCATCATTGCTTTGATCCAGGGGCTGGGGTGGGCTCGCCCATCTCCCGGGTGTCACGGCACAGCCCCTGACAGGAGGCCAGGCAGCGCAAGGGCAGTGAGGCTCCGCTCCCCAGCAAGGCTCGGCACAAGCTGGTGGTGACAGCTGAACACCTGGAGCCACTTGCTGAAGGACTGTGAGGGTGACAGAGCACTGGGACAGGTTGCCCAGAGAGGCTGTGGAGTCTCCTTCTCTGGGGATATTCAAAACCCGCCTGGATGCGATCCTGTGCAACGTGCTGTAGGTGACCCTGCTTGGCAGGGGGGTTGGACCAGATGATCTCCAGAGGTCCCTTCCAGCCTCAGCCATTCTGTGATTCTGTGATTTTGTGACTGTATCTCATGGGCCTTATGGACAGTGGAGGCATCTACACTGGGAGTCTTGCCCACCTCAGCACCTTCTGCAGTCACCAGAGGGCAAGAGAGAGAGAGAAAAGGGCACCTCCAAAATGCCTTTCTGACCTGAGGGGCCGAATCATCCTCTCACAGTGCCAGGGACTAAAGAAATGGAGGGTGGCTGAGATCCTGGCATTAGTGCTTCAGGAGAAATGGTATCTGTCCAGACCAGAGGAGCTAAATTCAAGAAAGGGCTGAGGCAAAATAATATTCAGCTGAGCACAGCCTGGCATCTAGGTGGCTCATGGCGTTGGAAAGTCCTTGGCCTTGATCCCTCCCCATGGAGGCAGGCATTGAAAAGTGGGAACCAGAAGCTCCCATTTACATAGGCTTTCCTTAATGGAAAGCAAAAAGTGAGTAGGAAAACACCCAGAAAGGCAGCAGAGACTGCTAAGAAGACAGACAAAAGCTTACATTCAACCTCACCAAATACCAGCAAGGAAAGGCCCTGTGGTCTGGCCTTGGCTCTCAGGCATGAAGGTTTTTTCTAAAACCAGGTGGCAAACAAGACCTATTTCTCCTCAAATCATGGAGAAAAAAAGGGCAACAGACAGACCTAGCCCCCTTTCAGTCCCGTTGTCCCAGATCAGTCTTTTTGCTTGAGAAAATGGATGGAAAGCAAACAAGAGTCATAAAAGTCTTCCAAAATTTTCCTTCCAAGAGCTCTCTGAGGTTTGGGCCTTTGCCCCAGGGCAGAAGAAAATCTCTCCTCAGCCAGCCAGCACCAGAGCCCTGATAGCCTGTAGTTAACCAAAAGGTAGCAGTGATCTGATATATGCAAAAGGAAAGGAGAGACACGGGAACGGGTTCAAATCCCAGGCTCCCCACTGGAGCACACAGAGTATGTGATTTATTCGGCTGGCAGGGGAGCAGGTGTGGACTGTGTCGTGGCACAGAAAGTGAGACAGGGTCTCAAGAGCAACAGCAGACACCCCATTTGGACTCCAGCCATGCATGAAGAGTGGATGCTATCCCTGCAGTGTGTTGGGAACATCCCCTCCTTGCTTCCCAAACCAGGGGTTACACCAGGAGCACAGGGAGCGACGCACATGATGATCAGAGCATGTGTGTGCTGAGTGGGATGGTGGGAATGGGTTGTTGAGAGAAAAATGGAAAATACCTCTTCACCTAAATTTCATCTAAAATGCAGTATATGAAGATGCATTCAGATATTTGAAAAGTATTTATGGCTTTATGTCTTTAGTTTCTTCTGGATACATATTTTCATGGATCTCTCTGGAATTAATCATATCCACTTCGTCTTTTATAGGCAAAATATTTCACTGAAATACAAATGTCATTTGCAGAAGTTTGTCTTCTGATACAGACTTCCAAATATCTGCTTGCCTCTGGGCAACAAGCAGTCTCCTGAGACTCATTGCATCTAACTTTTACTGGTCTAAAACTTAGGTGTCTGGTCTAAATACGTTGTCTAGGCTGCCTGTCCAGTCAGTGGAGAGAGACAGATGCCTCCAGGTGGTTCACATTATATATAACATGGGTGGCTAGGAAAAGTGGAATGAGACATCTTTCAGCACTGCCTACATCTCAGCTAAGAATGTAATTCTAATTCCAAGCTTTTTCTGGACAAGAAGAGCTGGTGTGATAAATCCCATCCAGTGTGACTTGTGCCTCCTCTCAGAAGGAAACTACATCTGGGAATACCAAGAGGGAAAGGGCAGTTATGAACTCTATTGGCACTAGATTAAATAAAGAGTTCGGTATGAGAGGAGAAAGCAACCATTTTGCACTAGTTCAGGGGACCGGCCTTCTCATGGGATGCACAGCCTTTGTACACCACTATCACCTACTGAGCAAAAACAGTGAGATTTGTTGGCATTCCCATAAGATGAACAAACTGGTACATATGCTCAAAAGTGCACCCAAAAGCCGTACGTCAATGGCAGGCTTTCCGAAAGCCTCACCGCAAATTTGTAATGTGAGTCCTCAACACAAAAGGCCTGCCAGCAGGATCTGCTGTCTACCTTATCTTTAAAAGAATCCCTTCCTAAACTATTATGAATAACTGCCAGCGCATAAGACACCTAGTAAAGGCCAGGACATTGCCCAGGACGAGCTGCAGAAATCCCAGATAGGGTTTCTGAGTAAAGGAGGCTCCAGCAATCAAGAACAGCCCTTGCTTGTTTCCAGCTACCTTTAGTTTGGCCGCATGACTGACCCTCACCTGCCAGTTTCTGGGTGAGACCAGCACTGCTTCCAACCTCCGTGGCAAGCCCTGTACAAGCCCAGCATGTAGAGAAAAGCAAGTATTTAAGTGACTGGTCAGGTGTAACCGTGGAGGGTTTGTGTGTGATTCCAAAGTGCTAATATCATCTTGAGTAGTTTTTGACTGATGCGTTGCAGCCCCAGGAGAGCCAAGAAAGGCAATCTCTCTGCTCTGATCTGCATGCCCTCTCAAGTCAAGTGGTCTCTGCTGACCTGCAGAGTGTGTAACTCTTCAGATAACTTTTGTAGAAGATGGGAATGAGTTCTGATGCTTTTGCTATCAAAAAGACCAGTCAACCTGAAAAAGGTAGGACTGTACTCACTTAGATGGTCCTCTGCACTTAGATGTAAGCTGTTTAGCAACAATATAAGGGAGTGAATGATCTCTGCCCATATTTAAAGCTAAAATTGTTGGAGCATGATAATCAGAGTTTTCCCTTTGGAGAAACACTTCTATGAGGTACAAAAAAAAGGGTTCATGACGAACCCACAGAGTAAGGACAGGCAATAATGTGAGTTTATTGCAAGTTTTCTTCTTAATAGTCCTGCTGTGGTGGAAAATATTATGAAATGTCTATAAGAGAGCTGGTAAGCAAGAAAAAAACACCATGCTTTTCCTTATCTTACACAGGCCCAGCTTTAGAAAGGATGCAAGAAGTCCATAGAAGTCAGTCCACGAGCAGTAAAGCCAAGAGGGCAGACTCACTAGGGAGACAGCGTTATCAGCTTTGGCTCATTCTTTGCTGAGCTGCTAAGCACTTACTAGAAGCTTTCCTTAGCAGTGAACACAGAGTCTTTCTTTCTTTCTTCTTAAGGTAAGAGTCCTTCCACTTCAAGACTCATCTCCTGTTCCTCAAACAGACGCATGCCACCCAGGGCAGTGCCACGGTCAGCAGCTCCAAGCCTTTCCATCATATCTGCCCTGGTATGCTGATGGAGGAAGGAATGACTGAGCACAACTGCATCTGACTCATTTTCTCCCATGCTCAACCCCCACCAAATACTATGGAAAAGCACCAAAGTAATGATTTCTGCTGAGTTTTGGATGCTGTTGATGTCCTGTTAAAGTTTATAATGGATGGGAGGAGGTGAGGTCACTTACCAGTGCAATTTGCACACCATGATTAACCGTGGCTGGGGCTGCAGGATTAACGCAATGGGAGGGCTGACATGAGAGGAGGCAGATGTTATATTCTTTTTCATTAGATGAACAAATGTTTCTTGTTGAAAGCAAAAGGAACACTTGAAAACCCCTCTTTGAAGATAGCTCTTAGCGAGACATAAACCAGTTAGTGGGGGGCTGCTACCTGCTGAGCACCTTTGAAAATCAGGCCCTGCGTTAAGTTTAACTATAGATCTAGGAGCCTAACTTTTCAAAAAGTTGGGTTGCTTTTCTTTTAAAGAGAGATCAGCACGTCCCTGAGGAACTCTGCATACCCCTGTGCCTCCCAGGCAGCTGACTGCTCCCACAGCCATCAGCTGGTGAGCAAATCCCCTGCCCCTAGCAGCCTGGCGTGGAGCAAAGGGTGAAGCCTCTCCTGGTATAAGGCATGATAGCTCTCCCCTCCCTCATCTCCACATCTCTTGCTTGATGAACCATAGGTGTTGTCCCAGGTGGTCCCTGTTCTCATTCACAACAGCTTTTGTCCCATGGGGAGTGCGGTTGCAAAGTGACCACTGGAGCCAAGAGAGAGTGAGTGGAGAGGGGACAAATCGTGGAGGTGACGGTTCTAGTTTTCTACCTAAAAAGACATTTTTGTCCCACTGTTTTTAAGATACAATCATCTGCTTTATTGCTGGCCTTTGGGATTTCCACCCCCACAGCTCCTTCCTCCTTGTTTTAAAGGGATGGGGTTATTTTTATTTCCTGGCTTATACTGATCCACAGTCAGATTTACTATTCAGCTGTATACTGGAAAAGCTAAATATCCACTCTCCTCATGCAAAGGCTGATATTTACTTTATCTAAAGATTTTATATAATATCAACAGTCTGCCTTGGTGCAGCCAAAGAGGCTTAAAAAATTACTAGCAATCCCTTTTTTCCACCTCAGAGCCCACATCCTAAACACTGAACAAATCCCATCAGTGTTTGGGGCACATAACATCATTGTTGTCAAATCAATGGTGAATTTACATGCTGTTAATCCTTGGCATTTATTCAAACAAGCTCAGCAAGTTTTAGCAGCACAATGCGTTTTATGTTTTCATCAATGGATTTACATAGTGAATGAGAGATGTTCTCCCCTTCCCAGTCTGCAGCAGCACACCAGAGAGTGGGAGACATGAAGAGAGCACCTAGCACAGAGAGCAGGAGAACTGGAAGAGAAGCACGTTTGGAAATTTACAGCTGCTAGGTAATGGTGCTTCTCCCCATCTGTAGATCTCCGAGCAATTTACAGAGGAGGTAAGTATTGGCATGGTGACTGGGAACAGTAAGTAAAATGAGTTCTCACCCAGAAAGGCAGAGGTACAGTCTGAGCCCTTTTCACTCCTCCAGTCTTCTGTACAAATAAAACCACCTCTCTTGCAGCTCCTCAGAGCTTGCTGCTGAGAGTCCCTCTGCCCTGCAACCAGACCTCATCTTCCCGAGCTTTCCATGGCCCCTGTTCCTACAGTATCAAATATTCCCTTTGCTTTGAAAACCATAACCATTCTCATCAGACTAGAGAATTTGAGAGTGCAAGGTTGTTTTGTGAGATGGTATTTACTGGCCTAAAGCAAATAATGAAGCTAGGTCACATAACAGTTTGAGGAATTAAAATCTTGACTGTTTTTCGGAGGAAAGGAGGGGTGATGTCAATTGATTTTGGTATGAACCCCTACTGGAGGAAAAAAAAAAGATATATCTTCAGATTGAGAGCTTTTTACTTACTACATAGTTCTTTGATATTATGAAATGAAATTTTCTCTTCCAGTGCTTTTGGCAGTTTAGATGTGAGTTGTTTCTGCATGGTCAACATGAGCATTCCTGCCTCGAGCAGATCTTCTTATAGAGCCTATATCAGAACATTTCTATAGATTTTTTTCCCCCAAAGGACCAATACCCAAATTCTGCACTGTGTGAGCTAGAGGGAAGGTACAGCATACAGGGAAGAGAAGGGGTATCTCAGGAAATGCTCTGCCACAGACATTCACTGGACAAATATGCAATGTGGAAGGCTTGGGAAGCAGAGGAGACAAACACTGCAGCCACTTGGTAATTCTGCAGCGAACCACACAGTCCTGGTTTGCATCTGCCTTCCTCTGTCTGAGCAGGGCTTGGAGGGAAAACATTAGATACCAAGAGTGCATGTTATGGCATGGCTTGTTGAACCACCCAGAAAAGCTCAATAAATTGCCTAATCACAGGTGAGGCTGCAGCAAAGTCCTCAAGAACAAGTCTGAGAGCAGTTGTTTAGTGTCCAGGTGTAAACTGGCGCTGGGAATTGAGCTGTTTTTTGGCACTGGGGTGACCATGGAGATCGACTTGCAGAGAAGACCGGTGGCAGGCAGGGCAAGAAGGCCATGTCAGATGCAAAAGGGACGATGACGAAAGGGGGTTTGGGCAGGCAAGTTGTGTTATTGATTCAGGTTAGAGAGTGAAAGGCATCGAGAGACCTGTTGGTGCTGCTGAGGCTGAAACCTCTGAACCAGCTGCTGTGTGTACACAGGCTACCTGTATAATTAACTTATTAAAAAGTTAAATTAGACAACCTACTGCACCTGAACAATGCAAACACATCCGGCATCTACTGCAGGGAGCGCATCCTTCAGCAGGCAGCCACGGGGTGCGCCTCTGAACCTCCCCCAAGGTCAGAAGCACCTGAGCCGTGCCACAGGACCTGCAAATCTCCCCACACTGAGGAGAAATACGGCACGATCACAGCTTTCATCTGGCTCAGAAGGGACCTGCTGTGTCCATCCAACCAAACTGCAAGAGAAAAAGCTAGCTCTTGATGGGCTAACGATCCCTGGTCCCTTACACCTGGATGCCAGATGAGTCTGTTATGGTGGCAGCTGTCTGGTGACTTGGAGGATTTATTTTTACAGTAGCTCGGTGATGGGAACCTTAGGAAAACATCACTTGGCAAAGAAAGACCTTAATGATCCATTTGCCTAAGCTGCTCCCAAATCCCCTTGCTGGTTTTATGTGCACTCATGTGAGGATGAGCATTAGGTGGTGGAGGTTAGCAGCAAGGAGATTAGCACGATTGGCTGGCGAGCAAAGTGCTGAGACGGGCTCTGCGTGCGTCACTGTGCGTGCGTGCTAAAAACGCAAAGGCGTGCTCTCAGCATCTCTTCTCAGTCGTTATGCACCGCAGGTTTATGGCTGCTTTGCATCACCAGAGGAGGGAAACCAGTCAATGTGAGCCAGCGATCCCCTTGATGTCTCTTATGATCTTGCAAGTTAAATAGAGCACACAGGCCAGGGACCGGAGCACAATCCTGAGGAGAGGACCACAAACTAAGGGATAATCAAGCTGAAGAGCATCACATTTCCCAAACTCTCACCCACTGGAAAACATTACACTCAGGAACAGCAGATGGGAACTGACTTGGGCCAGCTGATGCAACACCAATGACCAGAGCTCCTCTGTGTATAATTAAGGTTAAATGACAAAGATCATCACAGTATCTCTGGTCTAAACCAACCCTTATTTTCCCTTTGCTTTTTTTTTTCTTCTTCCCTCAGATGCTTTATTCTTTTTGTCAAAAGGTCATAGCTGGGGAGACCAAATATGGTGAAGGAAAATAAGCAAACCAAAAAATCCCCGCTGCAGCTGTTCAGTAAAAGAAAGAAAGGAATTTTGTATTTTACAACCAGGAGGAGCAGTGCAGAGAAGGGGAGCTGCAGCTCTGGGTGCAATAACAGGAGGAAATTTTAGAGCAATAATTTTTAAACATGGGGCCCCAAATCTAAAGTCACAATATGCAAACACAAAAGTCCTTGCATATTATTTTTCACTTACTAGAGTGACACAATGACCTGTAGATTGCAGAGTAGCTTTTCAGTGACCCAGTGATGATGCTGTCTGTTATAAAAGTTTAAGTAACGCACTTTGTGCATAGCTGTGGTTGTAGGAGAGTAGTTCTGGTGGTTTCTGATAGCATTTCAGCAGATGAGCAAATAGAAATTTGCACTAAGTAGTGTTGCCCAATCCTTTAGTGTTCTCATGCATCTACCGCATGACAAGAGGGATGCTCTGCAGTCTTGCTGAACTACCTGAGAAGTGACCCCCTTCTAGTCCTGTGTACTGTTTTGGCACTGAGTGAATATGCCCAGCCTTCCCTTCTCACTCTGAAGTCTTGTGTGGCTCTGCTCCTCTGACTCTCCGTGTGTCACATACCTCTACGTGTTTCTGTGCTGATGAGTGATTAAAACCTTCTGCCAAAGCTGTTTAGTCTTCCTCTGGGACTGTGTTGCTCTACTATCCTGTTCCAGGGTACCTAAAAAAGAAGTTACTTCCCAAAAGCTGCTTGCTGACTTCACAACACCCTGGTGAAAAGCATGCCATCCTATGAAGATCATAAAGATTTGAGTGCTTTTATGACCCCGTCGTGGCCACCCTCTTAGTGTTGCTGCAGGTGCTGGAAGCTGGCTCGCGCCCCAGGGATGACCTCAGGACAAGAGGGATGAGAGAAAGAGGAGAGCAACTCCCCTGTGGTAACCAAATGTGGTCCTGGGGTGTCCATCAGCTCTGCTCCTCCCTAGGACAGGGACTGCTTCCTGGCTGGGAAGGTCCTACCCTCAAGGAGACATTCGGACATTGGTTCAAGTTACCCTAGAAAGGGAGAAAGGGGAGCTAGGCACGATCACACTGGCTATAGTACTGGCCCTGCTTACTGCTCCCTGTGCTCCCCCAGAAGGGGAGTAAAGAAGCTGTCCTCAGAGGGAGAAGGGCATGTTTCCTAAGGAGAAAGGCATTCCCCAAAGCCCCACAACTCCACCTGGCACCCAGCACATTTCCCCCTGCTCTTCCAACCCACGCTGCTAACACCAGCCTTGCCAGTCCCTGTGCACTCTGCTCCTTCTCTCCTGTACTGGCTATGTCTGGAATTTGGAGGTTCATTTCATTCCAAAGACAAGAGTTTCTTCTATACTTGCAAGAGACTGCAACTGTTGGTGGGCCAGTCCCCCAGCCTCTGTGCGCATCTATTCCACCTCATTTTGATCCCTTGCTCTGATCCAGGCGTCTGGGTTATCTTGGCCTGCAGGGCTGCAACTTGGTTGGAGAAGTAAACAGTCAGCAAAGAGAATACCTGCTGTAATCAATAAAAGCATGAAAAGAGACTGGCATATGTCTTTGAAAAATTGAGGAAGGTGTTATTGAAAACTGCTCCCCTCCCTCTGGGATTCCCAGAGCCTGAGAATTCCAGGCCACATAAGAAAAATTGCAGCCCTTGCAATGCTGTGTAGTAAATATCCTCATATAAAGCATTGCCCTGGAAAAAAACTGCCCTTCTGTGAATGTTATTGCAAGGATTTTGACATGGCTGCTCCTGGCTTACATACCGCAGTTGGCAAGTGCTTTCTTATCTCCATAAATTGTAGTGCAGGCAATTTTTCCAGTGTGTTCACAGCATATCAGAAGCAATGTGCAGTCTTCAGTTGAAATCACAATATGCTCTACATCCATTTAGCATCTATTCCCATAGGCTACCGGGCTGCCGAGCTGGCCTTTCCTTTACAAAGCACTCAGGCAAAACTTGCTCTAGGGGCTGAAAACTTGTGCAGCTCTGGAAGGAGTTCAGTGGGGTCTCTGTTAGTTTCCAGTAACATCTAAAAGAATTTTTCGAACCTCGGAAAAGCACCAACACGCAAATTTCCTGCAAGATGACCTAAGTTACCTTGTCAGGAATCTCATCCTTCCCATCAGCTTGCTCTGTCAACATTATTCTCTACATGAGGGACTGACACATGTGCTCATTTTCACATGACCTTAGCTTTCATTTTCACCCTTAAACCAAGGTCTGATTTTCCAAGTGTTCATCTTCCAGGTTGTTCTGGGCCACAGACAACAAGATCTTCCCAAGCAGCCCCAAGCCAATGTGCCTATGGCACAGGAAGGCAAAAGGAGGGAAGCTGCATTATCAGCTCAACAAAAGAAGGTGCAAAGGAAATAGTTGAGGTTTCACGGGTACTGTTGCCTCGTTTCACACCTTTTTAGCTTTCTGCCTTCCACATGACAGAAGTTTTTGTAGGTAAGGACTGGTTTTAACTTGCTCCCGCATGTTTACTTCTCAAGCTGAGTGCATTTCCCTGGCACAAACAGCCAAATCTGAACCCTTCCAAACGTGAAGGGAAGCTCAACTCCAGAGCAAAACCAGGGAAGTGGCCCTCAGTGTTAGACTACTTTTATCAAGTTTATGCCCTACAGTGTATAAAATCTTGAGGTGAAATGCAGAGCTTGAGCCCTCAGCTCTCTAAGCAAGATAGCTGCCTCCATGGCCAGGAAGGCTCCTGCATTGATGGAGCCTTTGCACCAAGTCCTCCACAAGCCCAGAAGGGGCACATGGACCTCACATTACATCCAGAACCATGCTTTTGTACAGAGAAGGTAGAGACAGGAGGGGACCTCCCTCGCTGCATGGCCTTCTACAGGCTGCAGGCAAGCAGCGTGCTTTGGGGCAATGCTGCATGCTGCACTTCATGAGTGCTTGGGACTGGACACACAAAATCCACCACATCAAAACGGAATGAAGAGTGACAGCTGTAAGATTTAACCTTGTTAATCCCGCCATTTATCACAATGGGTAAATCAATAGCAGCTGTTAATGAGTCTGCATTAACATACCTGCTCAATAACAGGGTACTGCCAACAGGGCATTTTTTTTGCAGCTGTGACTTTAAAACCACTTCTGGTCTAGAAACACAGTACAGCAAAATTCCCATGGCATTCCAGTGAAGACAACTGCTTAGGAAAGCAGTTTATATGGGGATAAAAGCAAGTAGGCTCTTTTGTAGGCATTGGCATACTGATTAAAGTGCCATGTATCTTGCCTTAGGGTGTTCATTGTATCCACCGATTTATTGAGAGAGACAGAGACAAAGGACAGGGAGAGCGTGTGTGAAAAAGTGCACAGAAGAGGGCTTGGACGGGCATCTGCTGCTGTTCAGCCACTGCAGAGAATAAACGTGGTCTGTTTGAATGACTCTCTGTTTTGAATGACTTTTGCCTTGTGGAGATGTCTAAGCCAACATCTGTTTGAAGGTGGAGAACACCCTGTTTGCACACCACTAATGCCACTTTCTTCCAAAGAACCTTTTCACACCGTTCTTCCAAAAACTGTAGCAAGAAAGTGCACCTCTTGTGTGAACAATTCAGCTTTTTTCAAGTAATTTCAAATGTCCCGTGTCAGTCCAGGTTGCAGCCAACCTTTGGATAATAACCTCTTCCCTTGAGGTGTGTCAGGTCCACGGAGGGGTTTCAGGCAGACCCAGGGACTCTGGTGGAGCCTGGAAGCCCCTTGCTGCAGCCCCCTCCAACCTCAGTGCACCATTAAGATGAGGAGTAATATCTCTTGTTTCATTAAGGAGAGTAAAGGAATACAAATCAGGCCTTTTTTGGGGGCAGATGAGAGCTGGAAAAATCCCTGGCACGTGTAACACCAGCTCATTGAGGTTGCAGTGGCATGGCTGGTAGGTTTCCTAACCGCTGCCGTGTGCTCCCACCCCACCCCTGCAGCCTCTCAGAGATCTGGAGAGTTTCTGGAGGGAGCTGGGGGGGCAAAGTGTGGGCAGCCGAGGCCAGGGACCCCAGGTCCCTGAGCCTGACAAGTGCCAGGGCTACAGGAGAGCTGCTCCCGGTGACAGGAGGTGCAATGGTAAAAATTCTTTCAGCAGCAGCAGTGAAGGGACAGGGGAGCCTCTCTAGTTTAGGACCAGCTAAATGCTGGAATAGTCTTGAGTCGGGTGCAGAGCGACTGAGCCAGGCTGTGGCTTCAGCTGCCCTCTCCTAGCAGACCTCAGGAACCATTTCTGTGACACTGCCACCTTCCAGCTCTCTCACCGCCTCGTACCAAGAAAGTGAGCAGAAAACAGTGTTCCTGCTGTGGTTGTTTTAAACAGAAGGCAACCTTCAGGGAAAATAATTGGCTAGTATTGTTCCAGCATTCAGTATTGCTGCATATATACATATATATTCCTGTGTGAAAGCTCAGCTCTGAAAATGAAGTCCAAAGAGGGAAACCCCCTCTGTCTTTTGCTAATCCAGCAGAGGCAGGTAGATCCTCTCCAGGCCCCTGACTGTGCTATACCTGAACGATGTTCCCACAGCCATCCAGTGCTGTGTAGGTTTCCTGCAGCAGATTCACACCCTTGGTGTTACTTACGGAGCTGGTGTTACTTTAGCTAGAGCTACTTCACAGTGCTAAAACTAGCACTGTAAATCCTATCGATCTTGGCCCTGCTCTGAAAAAGGTTTTGCTGGATGTTGCAAACAGTAATATTTCTTGCTGTCCTCCAGGGAAATGCTTCAAGATAGCAAATAACTTTGTGTTAACAATACTGACTTTTTTTTTTCTAAGCCTCATTGGTACCTTAATCAGGTGGTAGCAAAGAATTCTGTTATCGCAGCTACTGCCCCGAAATTAAGTGCTAAAACAACAACGAGAAGAATTCACACGAGGCAGCACAGCCCTTAGCTGCGTCAAAACCAGCAGCTTTGATGCTGGTGCTTTCACAGCACTGACTAAACAGATCGATTGGATCTGCATCAGCTGCTCCGCAAGTCATAACTGGAAAATAATGTTTGCACAGGATTAGAGCTTCTTGCTTTGCAAATAAGCAGCTTGGCTTTGGGTAAAATTTCCCAAGGCACCTATGCAACAAAGCTAGGAAAGCAGAGCTCATGCACTAGAGCTCCGTCAGGCCAGGCACACCGCACGAGGCAAGCTTTCCGGCCATCAGCTCCGAGGTGTCACATCGCCACCCGTCCCAGGAGCTCCCTGCAGCCGTCCTCTGCCTCTCTCTGCACCAGGAGTTTCCCTCACAACTCGAGCTGCTCTGGTAACCCTTTCCTAAGTGCTCCCATGCTGATACAGGGTCAGGCAGCTTTTCCCAAGCTACCCCTCCCTCTCCCAAAGGGGATCCCACGTTCAAGTCTCCTCACGGGCATCTGCTGTCCCCCAAGATCTAACTGGTGGCCTCCAGACCTCCCAAGAGACACATCAGGCTCCCCCAGCATCACCTACTGCAGACACAAGCGGAGTGCGCGGTTCTCTCAGGTGCACACATGCAGCACGTCCCTGGCACCGTGTCTCACACACCCCACATGCCGGGAGCTCCCTCCGGTGCTCCCTCATCTCCCGCCGGGTGCTCGGCCTTGACGGAGAGGCTTCTGGGGACACCGGCTGCTCGTCGCCTGGAGCTCCGCAGCTCCCCGGTGGCTCACGCCTGAGCTCCTCACACAGTCAGCGGGGCTGGCCTGGGAGATGCTGCCCTCAATGAGGGCCAGCTTAATTCCTGCTAACGCGCCGCGTTGTGCGAGCCCTTCCAGCTGACAGCCACCGGAGGGAGCTACAGCAAAGCAAATGAAGGCGCAAGGGAGCTGCTGCGCCCAGCGTTTGGAGCAGCGCCTTTCAGCCCCGTCATCCACAGGCCCTTTGGAGCCAGGGGATTATTTCGGAGCGGTTGGTGAGAAATAACCGAGAACAGCCCGTCTGCCGTCAGGAGGCGTCCATCTCTGCCTGCCGCTCTGCGTTTTTACCAGACCTCAGGGTCCAATGAACCAAAAAAGCTGTGGAGCACCCGCTCGGTGCCTCCGCAGCGCCCTGTTCGCCTGTGCTCCTCAGCCAGCCGGATCCAGGAGACCTCCCGGCCAGGCTGGTGGGATGCTCGTCGGACAGAGGGAAGCAGAAAGAGGCTTGATGTAGCCGTATTGTGCCTCTCCTTCCTGCAGGCTGTTGTCACTGGGCTCCCTTCCGAAACAAAATATATCTTCTGTAGATGTATTTCAGGATAAATCTGCCTTTTTTTTTTTTTTTTTGTGAATGCATTGCTGCAAGCAGAGTTCAACAGCAAACAGACACAGGAACGTGCAGGAGGTTTCACCTCCTGCCCCCAGCAGCTTGTTCTGATATTCCCGCTCTACTTCACTTGCAGAAATACCTGCTATTTTTAGGTCTAATATTTGCTGATAAAAAGCTCCGCTGTGAAGGCACGGTCCCATGGCAGGCTTGAGCTGAACAACGTTGCTGCCACGGAAAGGGAGCAGCCTTACTCTCCTTCTGCCCTATTATTGCTGCTCTCCCTCCCTCCTCCCGCCCTGCTCCCATCTGTGCAGTGCGGCCTCACTCCCCCTTGCAAATTCTGATAGCAAGATAAAACGTTTTGGCTTATTAACCCCGCCATTTTGGCAAGTTCAAGCCGCTTATCTCAACACTGTCAGGCGAGTATGAGAGACGGAACAAAATAAGCACTGGGAAGGGTGGAGGGAAACCTGCCTCTCACAACACGCCTGGGCTGTTAGCAGAGCTCCAGCTGTATCAGGAAACCATCACCAACTGAAGCCAGTTGGAGCCAGACTGCAAACACACAAAATGATGCAATGGGCATAGCAGATATGCAAGCTCCTTCCCAGAGTATGGAAAACACAAAGAGCGTGCATGGGCTCAAGGGGCACTAGATCCTTGAGTGGGTTATGGGCTCAAGGGGCACCTGATGTGCTTGGAGGAGAGACCTAGCATGGGGTACCAAACCGAGGAACACAAAAGGCTCAGGAGGTCCCCTGAGCTGAAAAAAATGGGAATATACCTGGGGAGAGGGGGCGGCTCAAGCACGCACACCCTGCTTTTCCTCTCCCATGGGGATCTGGTTTTCCTTTCCCCGGGCACGCACACCCATTAGCAACCCGCTGCCTCCCGCCAGAAGGCAGCACATCCTCCTCCAGACAGAAAGGGGACTCGGCATTTCCAGCACAGGCTGATCGATCCCGCACGAGAAACACGCGGCCGTGGAAGAGCCTGCGCCGACCTGCACCCTGCCACCCTGCTGCACGGAGGACAAGAGGAGGTTCCACTGCTCCTGCTGGCACCTCCGTGTGCCCGGTCACATGGAGCTGGAGGCTGAACAGCGTGAATCCGTCCCTGTGGCCTTCTTAGCAAGTTCCGAGAGTACCGAGAGGGGTCCAAAGAGATCGGCTTCTCCCACAGAATGATCCAAACTGCCCAGGACAGCACAGAGGGGAATTTCTCTCAAAAAAAATCTGGATTTGCTTGTCAGACTGACTGTGGTTACTTTCCAGTCAATCCTTTTGGCCCCTGGGGCAAGGCACAGTCTCTGTGCAGAGGAACAGGAGTGCCACGGGTCAGGGACAAGCCTGGGGCAGCACTTCACCAGGCTGGGAAAGGAGGGGTGAGACAGGGGAGCCAGAATTACACCCACAGGGGCAGGCAGTGACAGCAGAAGAAAAAAAAAATGGCTACTGTTTTTTTTTTCCGTCCTTTTTTTTTTTTTTTTCCCAGGGAATCAGTGCAGGGGTCAGCACAGCCAGAGGACAAGGGATGAGGCTAAATTCTTATCCTGATGCTGAATGTCTCCTGCCCATCTTGTACATCTTGCTTGCTCTCTTTAGATTCCCATCGAGAAAATCATCTGATTTCTATGCCACTTCTATAAAGGAGAAGGATGGCATTTTTGTCTAGCCTGTAAGCTCCGCTGGGCAGGGATAGGGGCCACCTATATAAAGGAACCAGCTTAATGTGGCGTCTTGATCCCAGACCTCACAGCAGCTTCCCGGACCAAAGCGTTAAGCACAACATCAAATCATGTATTGAACTTAAAAGTCCTACAGCTTTATTAATTTTCCTGTTCTTCAATTGTAAGTCACACTCTAATAGCAACAGTTAAACACATCAGCAGTGCTCCTGATCAGGGGTGGTATCTGAAAAATTCCCCAAGGAAAAGTTCCCCTAACACCCCCAAATCTTTCATCCGTGCTCTGCAGCTTCTGCACCGTTGTAGGTCTAATACTCAGGTTGCAGGTTCTTCTACTCAGCATTTCCTCTCTTACTTGCCATTCATCCTACTCCATTGACTGCTCCACACACCTAACTAGTTACATTTACCTTAACCCACCACATCCTGGCAGTGCCCTGGCACCACTGATGGCAATTAGCGCTGAACTGAGCGGCGTGGAGGAGTCAGCGCGTGGGGAAGACCCTCTCCACGTGGCACGGTCCCTCATTCCACGCATGGTGTTCCTGATACATGAAACAAAGCCACAATCACTCTGCACCAGACACACTCCTCCCCCAGGCCCATATGGATACAGAGATCTCACCCTTCTCTGTGCTGTGTATATATACAGCAGCCCCCTTACTCAGGCTGCTATAATTAAGGATCTTTGATAAGATCTACTTATATAACCATGGTGATTAGTGAAGTATAGACATGGAAGTAGATTAAATGAGATTACCAGCTACTGCTCTGTTCTAGTGTACACAAGTTGCCTTCTCTGATTAATTCTTGGTGCTACATCTTAAATTGATCCTCTTTCCTCATGGTCGTGCCTTGTTCCAAGATGTGGCAAGCACAGAGCTGGTAAAATTGTTCAAAGGGCTTGCTGTCTGTAGGTTACTAATTATCCCTACACACATATTGTTAGCAAAATCCCTTTAACATGAGAAGCCAAGTCCCATGCACTGGCCTGGAGCTGCAGGTATCTTTAATTAACACAGAGTTCTGGGCACAGACAACAAGAATTGCCTGAATAATTCATTTTCTACTGAATACATGAAGTACTCTCTGTTCTCACCCTTGGGATGTGTTTCTTTGTTTTAAATTCTTTTTCCTTTCCTTTCCTTTCCTTTCCTTTCCTTTCCTTTCCTTTCCTTTCCTTTCCTTTCCTTTCCATATCCAAGCATTGTCCTCTTTTGCTTCACAACCATTTTGTCTTCCCATTTCCTCCTTGCTCTGCCACTCCTAAAACTGGCTGCTTCCCCATCTCCTTATTTTTTTCTCACCTCTATATCTCCCCAGCCCAGCAAACCAGGAAACCAAGTATGGGTGTCACCATTTTCTCCTCACCAGGTGTTAGCTGGTATCCAGTGGTGACACTGGGTTTTAGAAGGCAGACCAGAACAGAGGAGGGTTTGCAGCAGCATTTAACCCTATAGGTCTAAACAAGTTGGGGTGCGGGAATAACCCGCAGTGAGTCACTAGCCTGAACAACCCTATTGCTGCGGAGAGTACACGTAAAGACAGGGAACACATCCAAGCTGACCTGAGTCCTGCAAATGTTCTCGTTTAGATCTGGCAAAATAAAATGTGCAATAACGAATAGTTACACAGACTTCTGCTTTCGATTCCTGCTTTTCTCTGGAGACTCTTTCCTTCGTGTCTCCTTTACTGTGCTGGCTCATGACTTCCCTTCCACCTTTCTGGCTGTGCTGCCAACGTTGACTTCAGAGGGTCTCCTTCCCTCTCCCTCATACTCCCTAGTTTCTGTCCTAGCCCCCCATTCTTCTTCTGAGGTTTGCCCTGCATGAAAGATGAAGTCTCTTCAGGAAGCTAAGTGATTTGGCTGCTAAGAAGCAGCTTTTATCCTCATTGTGATGTGTCCACATAACGTGGCCTCCAGTGTTAGCAGGCTGTGTCCAAACTGCTGCCCTTCAGCTAGGCAGATGCACTGCAGCAGATCTTTCATCCAACAATAGCTCAGCGACACTGATACAAGGGGAAAATACCCCACTTTCAGATAATCAGATGCAACATTGCTAACATCTCTGATGTAGATGAAATTCTGGCTCTTTGATGCTGGATTAATTACAAGCTCATTGGCATCTCATGAAGACACAAGCAAAAAGCCATTTTGTTTCATTTCTCGTTTCATGCTTAGATATAGATGGAAGCAATGTGTGAAACGTCTGTTACTACTATGCAGAGCACAGAGATCCCTCTCCCTGGCACACGGTGGGTACCGTGTAGGCGCAGCACCCTGCTGCTTGGGTGTGTTTCGGTGCTGGTCCTGGTGCTGGCACATGCACAGCCAGGCTGAGCGCAGGAGGGGAGCAGGGTGCAGAAAGAGGCAGAGGGTTATAAACCTCTGGTGGGGATGGGCTCTGCGGTCCCTGGTGTAAGGGGCACCCCGGGTATGGAAGACTCCTAAGAAAAAGAAGAGCAGGATAAGAGTGTGTTTGTTTTTCAGTAGTACAGTGTAGTACTGGTCCTAGCTCTACTGTCTCACAAAACTGAAACAATTATTAGTCAAGTACCAGCACCCAGCCAACCATTACCAGCACAGCACCTATTCCACACGCCAAAGAATCCGTGCAATTTTCTCTTTCAGCTTTTAGTCCTAATGAGTTCTTTTGGGCACCTACTTTTGCTGGAGGCATCCTAAGATCACTCCTTGTCGTGTACAGAGGCACATTTCTAACATGGGAGCAGCTGTTTTGTTTTGTTTTCTAATAGCATCTCCAGGTCAAGTTACTTGTCTGTGAAGCACGGATCTCAGTGGCAGCAGGCTTCAGTACAGCGATGGACTTACAGAGTGCCTGAGTTAAAGTCATGCTCTGGAGGCTGGTTTCTGCTCTCGGCAGCACGCTGTGCAGCACAAGCTGCAGAAAAGATAAATCTGTGAAAGAGGTTTTTACAACGTAAGGGTCAGAACCTATTGCATTTCAAACGGTCAAAACAGATTTTGATTCCTCAGGAAGAAATACACATTTCAACACAAGTTAGCTAAAGGTTTTAACAAACACATTAGAGCAAAAATCAATGCAATTTTGTTCTGCTTATCATGTAAAACATACTTGGCAAACACAAATCACAGGCTGCTTTTAGTGACGAATCAGACCACCAGGCACTTCTGCTTTGTTGGAGCTCATTGCAGGCCACTGTAGTTGCAGTTCCCTTGACAACTTAGGCTAGGTCAAGCCTCACAGCAGGTTCCCACCAGGGGACTGAGCTGATCTAGCAGCACGCTGCTACTGAAAGCGGTTGTCCCACTCCTTCATCACCCTCGCTGCAAGCTACAGCTGCAGTCGTCCTGATCTCCCCTCGTGCTAGCTCTGGCACTCATTTCACTACTCAGCGAGCCAGTTCAGCTCGCTACAGGAGAAGGAAATTACTCTGTTATTTGCAGGGTTTTGTTTCTGCTGGTTTTGTGAGTTTATGCCACAGAGCTGAGCCTAAGTAGGACGCTGATGAACAGCGAGCAACTGTTGCGAAAAAAGTACATCCTCTAACACACAAACCTTACTGGGCACGCACACTGCAATGCAAAGCTAAGCAACAGTATCAGTTCTCTGGTAGCAAGACCTTCTCAGACTTTGCCAGGGGTTTCTGCTTCTAACACCTGAAGCCTAATCGTGAATTTGGAGGGAAGTCAGAGAGCGTGGGGGGAAGGAAAAAAGGGAAGGTATCAGGAAGTTAATACGCCTGTACGTAGCAGACATTCTAGCTGAAATCTTTTGTCGCCTCCATATAGAGCAGCGGAGAGCAGGTGAGCGTTACATCCCAAGAGCGCATGCACAAAGACCAGAGCGGGACGTGCAGCGGTGCCAAGAGGACTGCCCTTGTCCTGTGATGGGTCCCAGTGGCTTCATATCAACTAAAACCAACTGAGGAATCCCAGGGGGTGTCACAGGAAGCAAGCAAACTCCCTTCACTGGGAGTAACTGTCGTCCGGGTAGTGAATTGGTGCTAAAATTGTTGTTCTGTTTTTAAAGTAGATGCATTTTAAACATCTTTTGTATTCAGGCAGGGAAATAAACATTCAGCTTACTTTCTCAGAGCTGGATTTGGTGTTAAGTTTCCATTCTATTCTGTCAGAGCGCATGCAGCAAGCACCTGTGTTTGTGAATAGTCCTATTGACTACAATGGGGCTATGAACATTATGCGAAATAAAGCAGATTTGTAAACGGTTCAGAGAATTCCAAAATATCTAAGAGACAAATTTTACTTGTAATTGAGTGCTCAGTCTGTTTTCTGCATCACAATTACTCTTCCTTTAACAGCCTCATTTACAAGGCCTCACAGAAATTACTTTTATTGTTGTAAATGTCAGTGGCAACTATTGTCAAGCTACAAACACTAGCCATTTGTTGCACATCTCCCCAAAAGAATGTTAGTGTAACTTCACTATGGCATAAACTGAAAACTAATTAGAGGGAGGGAGGTTAAAATATTGCAAACACTGATCAGGTTGTATCGCATCCCAGTCTTCCCCAGGCATTATTATTCCATTTCAAAATTTTCAATTCAGTCGGTTCAAATTTGCAGCTTTGGGCCCATAATTGTGTGAAGGTTCCCAAAATGGCTGGAAAGAATCTGGTCCAACGACTACCCTCCACTTTACTTTTAAGTGAAATGGACATTTTCATTCGCAGCTCATCCATTTTTGTTTAAAAACCTTCAGAACCCACACCTTCACACATTCAATCACTATTCCAGCCCTCGAGGTTGTGATAACAAAGGTCTAACACAGATTTCTTGTCCATGTCCTTTGTACTGATGCTTAATTACAAAGACCCTTCAGCTTCTAAGCAGCACCATAATCCTCTCTGTAATCATAGAAGTTTCTTGTCAAGCTCCTAATCATATACTTAATATCCATCAGAGGCTTCCCGATTTCCTTGAACCCCTGGCTAAGCAGTTTCTGCTGTGTCTGAACTAACTGCGGCAACATTCAGATTGCTTCACAAGCTTGGGTGCAACCCCCCGCCAGCCGCACCATGCTGGGGCAGGAGGGCCCAGAGAGGACGTTTGGGCACACGTCTGCCCG
>VXAA01002051.1:983325-1031681 GCA_013399115.1 Anseranas semipalmata
GTGGCGGCCGCTGGGCGCCGAGCCTCCCGCCGCCTCCTGCAGCGGGAACGGGGCCCGCTCCGGCCCCTTTTGTTCGTCCCTCTCTGCCCGCCCGCTCCCGCCGCGCCTCGTTCTCCGCCCTCGCCCGGGCGCGGAGGGTTTCGGCTCCCGCCCGCGGCGCTTCTCGTTTCTCCGCTTGTCGGAAGCCTCCGAGCGGAAGCGTGGTTTTCCACGTTAAACAATGCAAGGGGGCGCCGAGGTGCTGCTGGACTAAATCAGGCTTGTCAGCCAAGAGGCTTCTGTCCCCCTAGTGCTGCACGACAGTCCCAGTTTGTCCGTCTGCTGATACAGCTTTTCTTGAGCTGTGTTGCTCTAGCGTCCTTCCTGGTATAACGCGCTGCGGTCTGACAGCACTAGTGTGTGTCACCACGGTGGGCATGAAATTCCTGCACCGGTCTTGCTTCCTATCTGACGAGCGAGCAGAACTCTCCAGAAAGTGTTGAAGTTGGAAACCATAGAGTCATTTAGGCTGGAAAAGGCTTTCAAGATCATCAAGTCCAAACATCAAAATTTTATAGTTAGGTTGTTTTGTTTGTTTCTTTCAGGATAGAGTTCAGAGAAAACAGTAAGTATAGAGTAATACTAAGAATGTATTTTCAAAAGTGTATCGAAGAGTAAGCATGTTACAACTCACAGTAGAACCTCTTGCTAGAGACCAGTTATGCTTTGCACTTTCATATTTGTCCCTGCTGTGAGCCGATGTTGGTTACACAGAACTGTGAAGAGAGCTAGTATTAGCTATGAACATGGGAATAGTAATCTTTCTTCCAGGAGAATTCTTATATTTCACTTTACACGTGTATAGCCCATAATAGTTTTCTTGCCCTTCAGAATTTTGCATTCAATTTTCCCAGTCAAGGTAACTACACTCTTCATAGCTCTTTTCCTTTCATCATTCCACGTGAACTATACTAATATATGTGAGAGTTTTACTGGCATTCCGAAGCCAGCATAGTTTTGAAGCTGTCATTAGGTGATAGTTGATTCAAGAAAAGATGTGATTACCGTGATGTGAAAATAAATGAATAAAGCTTTCTTTTAAAATAATTAGTTCAGGGAAATGGCTCAGTTAGAGAATATACATGAGCTAAATAAATTCTTCATGTATGTAACATGTTTTTTTCTCTTATCTGAATTATTTCAAATACAGTGGTGGCAGTGCTCCTAGTTACCGTTAGAGTACAACTTTAAAGAGGCAGGTTTTTAAAACATTAGGTAGGTGCAACTGTATCGGTTTTAAAACACATTACATTGCCTAGACTAGGGGGTTGCATGAACTAGGACATAACTGTACAGCTCATAGTGTAACTTTTCACTGTTTTTCACCATATTTCCCATCCTGTCACACCATGAAACTGGCATAAAGACAACAACGGCAGACTGGAAGGGTAGAACAGCACTGATGGCTTTTGTCAGTTGTGGTGTCATGAATGTACTTTGGGTTTGAGTAGTACGTGAAATTTATTAGATAACTCGCTGTAAAGTAGGGATAAAGAGGAATGAAAACGAACGGATTTGCTGTAATGCTTTCCTGTACTGTTTTGATTTTTTTTTCTATGCTACTTTTTCCACATCAAGATAAAGGCATTTGGGGCATGTGTTTTATAGGAAATGCATATTGATGTCTTTCTATTCCAGTATGTAACTACTTTGGGTTTTTTACTTGCAGAGTCAACTGTTCATTTTATTTCAAAATTGGAGCTTGTCGTCATGGAGACAGATGTTCTCGGTTGCACAACAAACCAACATTTAGCCAGGTTTGTTTTCCTTTTGTTTTTTTTTAATTTGTTTGTTTTTGTTTTTGTTTTCTTTGTGGAAGTATATTCTTACTTTAAAACATAGATTCTTAGATACAAGTGAATAATTACAGAGCTCCAGATTTAACTAGTTCACTTTTGGCCCCAGTTTATATGGGTTTTTGCTTTTTTGGGGGTATTCCATTTACTTCTCCCAGCATTTCTAATTATCTCCTGTCACCCTTAATGGCTGCAGGAAGCGATGCTGTTGTAAGCTTGCCTGTAGTAGAGACCAACCAGTGCTAACTTTCAGGTGAGTGTGCCTTCTCAGTGATGTTTAGGCACTTGAACCGTCCCAGATTTTTTCATTATCACAAACAATGGCAGCATGTTCCGTCTGTCTCAAAGGCGTGAACTTAACTCTTCTGTGCATATAAGAGAAAAAATAAATAAAGCGACTTTTCTGTCATTATCTTTGCTCTCTGACCCAGGCTTTTAAGTTTCAAGAGTAACTTACATGCTTCCTTTGAATGTGAAAGAATTGTTTCTTGAAAGCAACTTGCCTGGTTGCTGAGGGTGTATACATCAGTTAACCTGACAGATTATTTAGACTTTGGCTCTCTAAATACTGTTAGAGACAAGATGTGTGACTGCACATCTACTTAAAGAATGGTGCAGTTAATGATAGGGATGCTATTATTATGAGCTCTACAGTTTTCAGAAAATTTCTTTTACCTGGAGAACTGTATGCTTTGCCTTTTTCTATCACTGCTGATTGTCAAGGTATGCAGGTAAACAGATTTCTTTGGGAGTACTATGTATTATTAGTAGTGCTTGTGGAGGTTGTTGCATTATAAGCAGTTTTACCTACAAAGGTAAAGTTTACGTAGCAGTGGAGTCCTCTGGGCTGGGTTGGTTTGGGCAGAATTAGGGAGGCAAGGAACATCTGTGAGACTGGAGCGCAGAGCGATGGCGCTCATGAAGTTAAACCTCATAAATGTGTGAGTAGGCTGGGGGGTGTTCCAGGGGTGACTCTGGGTTACTGATCTGGGGGCACCGCTGCGGGTACTTCATCTCCACAAGAACAGCTTTTCCACTTATGGGAACTTACTGATTTTTAAGGTAAATATTGTTTATCAAAAAGAGCATTGTCCATTTTAAAAACTGCTCCATGTTACTGACATATATGGACAGCATTCTGAAACATAGTAGGATATTTAGAGGCTTGAATTTAGATCGTTAGCTGCTAGAAAACATTTTGAACTAGACAACTTCCCCAGTGGTTGTTTCAATGTTAAAAACTACATCTTTGCACACAAATTTTTGTAAGAAACAACATTTTCCGCTGTCAGTGCAGTCTTTTAGTTTAGCTGTAGAAACTACAGTCAGAAATGCCAGCTGAAGCGGGTCAGCAGGGCGCGTTGGAACCATCTTGTGATGCCTGGGATCGCTACAGCACGGCACTTGGCTGACTTGCTGTGTTGTAACATCTCTAACGTACCTGGCAGTCGTGTAGCATTCATTACAGAAATCTTTATTTGTATGCAGATTGGTAATCAGCTGTGATAGAAACAGAAGAACAAATATGTTGCTAATGGGAAGTTACTGCCACAGTATTTTTATCTTCCCTTGCTCTTGCTGGTACAGCCCTTATTGAAGGGCCCTGTTAGGAAAGGTCATGCAATCCAGAGTGATCAAATTACCACCAATCAGCAGAAACACTGTAACTATATGCATGCTTCTGGCTCCTCCAATTGTAGGCTAAAACATAGTTATTTTAAACCTGGGCCCTGGAAGCACAAAGCTTTGGTTGGTATGACCATACCCGTTATAAAACAAGTGTGTGATTGAAATGTGATATTACAGATTCTGTACATGTTAAGTGGGCAGCATATGTAGGTATGACATTGCTGGTCCTTGTGATTTCTTTAAGCTCTGAGTTCTTAATGTGACTAATAATAATAATCTGTAAGCTAAAATTATTTGGGGACTGCGATTCATACTAACGTTGAGCTTGTATTTTAAGTAATCAAATTTCAATTTTTGAGCTGCTTACAGTGATATGGACGTTTGGATTTTTTTTTGTAATATTAGTTTACTAACTTAAACATGGTTTGTTTTTTCAGACAACTTGATTTTAAGAAGAACGGTACAAATGTAAGGTTTCAAGTCTGCCTGGGCTAATTCTTCAAGTAAAAAGCAGAAGGGCTAAAAGGATATTGTCCTTATTTGAAGGATCGGAAACATGTGAACCTATGATGCTATTATATTATTTAAACAGAAATTCCACCAAGAAATTCCTGACACGCAAAACAAGATGTAGCTCATGCCTAGAAACCTTATTGTCTGGTGTAACATTTTAGACTCTGTGGCATTATGTATTGTATGCTGTGCACATAACACTATTTTTTTTTTCCTAGACTTACAGTAACGAATCCGATCTTGAAAATAAGATAAAGCTAGGCATATCCATAATATCACGTAGCTTGATGTTTTAGGTTACTGTGCCTCACAACTTCCATTTTGAGGATAGCTGTTGAGACAAATGCAGCTCTTTCTTGGTGGTTAATTAAAACTGTTTTCATAATATGATGGTCTGGATGCAATTTTGGAAGATATTCTGCAAATACAAAAGGAAGCCTTAAGAATAAAATATTACTTTTAGATGTTTGCAAACAAGTTGTCTCTTTGCAATTGTCTATTATATGCACAGCAGCCAGTAGAATTCCCCTTTTTATTTTTTTTCCCCGCAGACCATCTTGATTCAAAACATCTATCGTAACCCCCAAAACAGTGCACAGACGGCTGACGGCTCACACTGTAAGTCCCACAGTTGGAGAAATTTTTTTAAAGAATGGTGTTAAAGAGCCCACTCCTAATTATGAGAAAATAATGTTGGCTTCTGAGCTGCTGACATAAAGCTGTTGCAAACAGGACAAGTGATGGAACTCTTCTTGCGCATATATCAAGAACTTGTCAAATGTGTGCAATTCAGAATGCAGAACGCCATTTCATAAATTGTACTTGATGCAATTTGTCTTTTGCTCTGCAAAGTAAAATTTGTTTGCTTAGTAACGCTGCATTCTTTTTTAAAGGGTTAAACTGCAGGCATTTTTCAAATTCTTGATCTAACCAAAAAAATAGGTATATTTGTGATGCACGGTAAGTTTCCCAAAACTGTGGGTTTTCTTTCATCTTAACTTTTTTAGGAAAATGGAGATTTCATGTTATGCTCTGATATTGTATACTTCCGTTCCTGGGGCTTTGCTACTAAGAAACCATTCAGGAAGACCAAATTCAAACAAATAATTATGGTTATTGTTTGAATACTGCGTTTGGATGCTATCTGTTAAATATCTGCCTGAAGTCATGCAAACCCCCGCAAGGTAATATCGGTCAATAAAATAACTATTAAAAAATTAAAAAAATACAATACTGGAGTATCATGAGATCTCTGTTACTTTACAGTGTTAGGTTGATTCAGAAAGGTCACCAGCTAAGTGAAAGTTCTCCTTCTTGGGAGAGAATAACCACCTCTCTTTCAGCACAGACTCGGCTAGAGCGACCCTAAAGGAAACCAGTTTCTTGTTAAAATTATTTTCTATAATATAAAGTTGTTGCGTTTTGTATTTCAGACCATTGCCCTCTTGAACATTTACCGTAACCCTCAAAACTCTTCCCAGTCTGCTGACGGTTTGCGCTGTAAGTTCATACAAGTTCCTTCACTGGTTCCCTGGGCTTGATTGTCAGAGCTCAGTGTCGACTTAAGCTGGTCTACCATATTAGTTTAACAGATCGAACTGACCACATTTCGTTAAATGTGTCCAAAAAAAAAAAAAAGACCCAAACTTTTTTGTCCCACTCACCTTCTTCCCTACTCTGAAAACTATGAGGGGAATCTGAATACCATCTATTAAATCAAAAGGAATTGAAATTGTATTTCCCCTGTAAAGCAGTCTTGATGTGCTGCTTTCATCCCCCTTTCTCCCTGCCAGTTGCTTGCATCCTAGGAATGCTTTTCTGTATGTTTGATGCTACCTGTTCGGTTCCACTGACTAACAGAGCAGGACAATGACACGTTGACTTCGTTCCGAACAAATTTTCTGCTCTGTAACTGTTAAGAGAACTTGAATTTGAAACTCTTCAGACTGCATGCAGAAATTTGTCCTAGGTTAATGCAGCATCCATTTAGAGTCTACTTTGGAAGAATACGCTTTGACTGACAAACGTTTCCCTTTTGGCAGCTGTCCTTTTGGATAGGTGCATGATTAAAATTCCTTCCATGCTTTGAAAATTCAAATTCCAGAATCAAGTTGCATATTTACGTAGGAAAATATATCTTTAAAAGTACTTTTGAGGAGGAAGCCATTTGGGTATGGTCATGAACTAATTTAATGACTCCTCATGAGGTAGGAATGGACAAAAGAGGAAGCATCTACTCTAAGACTGGCAGAAGTTAAATGACCAGGATTGTTGATCTGCAGTTATTGATCTATTATTGTGATTGAATCATCATATTAGAATAAGATTAAATTAAAAAAAGTCCTAGGATCAAAAAGGATCGGTGTTATTTTCTAACTAATATTTCTTGTTGAAGCGAATATTGACTGTGTGGTAATAAAGCTTTGTTTGGCTATTCCTTATTTTGACTGTTGGGTTATAGACTAGTTCAGATTAGTTACCAGCATTTGATTAGACATGCTTTGTGAAATCAGCCAGTACCTTAAAAGTCAACACCGTGTCTTCTGCTTCTAAAAGCAATAATGGCCCAATTAAGTAACTTGTGCTTGTTTTATGTGACACGATCAAGCTAGATGCATCATGAGCTGTGTAAGTTTGTCTAGATACTTAAACATTTTATTGGTTTGTAGGCCCTCTTGTTGCAGATGCTGAGTAGTTAATGCTGTTCTGGTAAACCAAAAATGTCCAGTTGGGTATTTCCACTGTCCCTAAATTCTCAATGCGCTGGTAACTAATTTGTACAGTTACAGCAGTTTGGTCTGTGGAGCTGTTTAGATTGTACAGCTGCAAGAGTCTTGACTTGAACAGATTCTCTAGCCTTCTAAATGCTGGTATCCAACTTTAGTTTGCCTTGATGAGTGGGTAGTTATTTAACAGAGCCTAACTATACCTTGTGTGGTAGAGCTGGAGCTCTGTTATGAGTAGTTTTGCTGAAACTACCAGCTCCCTATTTTTTTTCAATTTTTTTTGTCCCTACTTAAGTATTGCATGTATTTTAAATGGATAACTTGGGTAGCTATTTAATGTGTTGTTTGTTGTTGCTTAACTGTCTTCCTTTCTATTGCCATCGTAGAGGATTAACCTTAGTTTTGAACAGTAATAGTTTTCCTGAGTATTTTAATTAGTAATTGGGCTTCTCAAGGTTCAGATACCGGTGGCCCTGGAATATGAACATTTGTAAAGCCTGTGCATATGTATGCTTCCCACTTAGTTAATGACTACATGAAGGTCCTTCTAACTGTTGCTTATGATTTCTGAACTTGACAATGGGATCTCCTTAAAAGTTTCTAGCACTTGTCCATTTGGTCAAAATTAATTATTCCCTGTGTGGCTCTTGGAGCCCCTATCTCATATCGTAAAAATAAATTAATCAATAAATCCTTAGATATTAGTAAGCTGTTATAAGTGGTGTTGGTACCACCTTGGGAATATAGTTAAGTATTAACTGTCTGGATGTACTGGTTTAACGTTTGGTATCTCCTTAATTTACTGTATAACCATGGGGAAGTGGTGGGGAAAAAGAAAGCTCTGAAAAGCAAACATGTTTCGAAGCCAGAAACATTGTTAGCCTAAACTACGTGACAAGCCTCCCATAGCCTTCTTCAGGAGGTGAGCTGGGTGGAAAAAAATAATGGCAGTTCCAGAGAGTGTGGCTGGTTACTATTAGAGCCTTTGAAGGAAAATGTCATGTTCTTCCAAATGGTACTGTTAGCCAAAAATGACTGAGCCCAAAGCGTCTGTTTTTTCATAGCAGCCCAAACTGAATAAACTTTGCTTTGTTGGCTCAGTTTCTGTCACATTCTGTGAACTAAAACAGCAGTGTTTGTAATTTAAAGGCTAGAATATTTTTCTAGCATAAAATACAGGGCTTATTTTAAAACTCCTCCGCTTGATCTTAATAAGCCGCTTAGCTTCTGAAGAGCTAATACATTAGGCTTTAATATATACAGCTTAATGTACTTTAAAATTCTGTAGACTGGCAGAAGTAAATGAAACTCATTTTTATGTTCTTAATCCTCTGAAAAATCAGCCAAACTTACGTTGTCTTCTATAGCAGCAGGCAAGCCGCGCTCATTTGTGAAGTCCAGCTTGGAGCATGAAAATAATATAACCTGACTATATGGCTGGCTTATCTTGCACTAAATTTTTTTTTGCAGGACTATAGGAAAAACTAAGTGATACTCAAAATTAAACAAAAAAGTGCTTTCTGTTGCAAAGCATTGTGGTACCCTTCTTTGAGACCACTGAGGAAACTGTCATTTTAATAACTCCTCTGAGCAAATTCTTAAATAAAATAAAGAAATTCTGGGCTGTGTTACATTGTGAACTCTCAAATTCTGGTATATACAAATATGTGCTGGAGATGGAGAGGCGGACTTGTTAAAATGAAATTCTGCCTATAGGAAGATAAACACTAATTATAATCATACTTAGAAATACGCAGATATGACAAAGCACTTGCCTTCTGTTTAGGTAAAATTGTTTGTAGATAGAGGGTGAGATTGTACATCAAATTTAAATGATATTTCAAAGCAATTCCTTTCCCCTTCCTCCCTTTAAATTTGTGGCATACAAGTTTGGTTCTGATTTAAAACTTGCTTTGATTTGATCATGTCAATATAATGTTTTGACATATTATTTTGGGGACTTAAAACTGTTCACACATACTCGTTTTTTTAATATTCCTATTAGTTAGCTACATGCTATATGGTGTCCTTTATGCTCCAGACGGCATCTCTAGATTATGTTTTGTAGTATAATCAAAATCTCTTCTTCCTTAGTTATAGGCTCTAATCAGTATGACTTTTGATTTTTACAGGTGCTGTGAGTGATGTTGAGATGCAGGAACATTACGATGAATTTTTTGAGGTATGTATAAAATCTAATGTTCAAAATGTATCGAAATATTCTCAAATTTCTGGAAGCAAATGAGTTAGATTCAGTGTATATCACAAGTAAATGGAGTTAGAGAAGAGGACTTGTTTCCTCAAGTGTTTGTATAAACTTAAAACTTTCAGAACTAAATATTTGCTGCTATAACCTTCACTTAGTTTGGTTTTAACTTTACTGTGGATGGTAGGCTTTGTTTAAAAATCAGCAACCTAAGGCATTTGGATTTAGTAATTTGGATTTGGATTCAGTAGGAAAAAAATTTTCTGTAAATTCAAAAATTCTTAGTTCTTTGTATAGAAATAAATCTAAGGAATACTATAGCAACAAGGCTTTTATTTAGTGTTTTCAGTACATCTTATGTGTTCCCTAAATACTGTATGCTTAATGTTTTCCATAGCTACTTATTGTATCCTGTTAGCGCTGTGCTTAGAGGTGGACACAGTACAGGCCAAGCAAGTACCAATATTAAAATCAGAAATGTGAAGACTTTTTTAAGAACAACTTTCTTTTGTATGTGCTAACAGTTAAATGCATTACTTTTGTACTTCAACTAATGTGTCCAAAATTTTAATTTTATTTTTTAATTGTTTGGTTTGTGTTTAGGAGGTCTTCACAGAAATGGAAGAAAAATACGGTGAGGTTGAGGAGATGAATGTTTGTGATAACCTTGGAGATCATCTAGTTGGAAATGTATACGTAAAGGTAGGATAAAAAGAGAAATGTTTGTTATGTAACGAGTAGAGGTATTTATTGATTTATAATTTTAAAAGCTGCTGTACTTGTATAGTTTTTGTGAAGGTAGTTCTTCAAGATCTAAACTTCTCTCCAACTTCTCAATATAAATTAGAAAATGAAAATAGTGGAATCAACAGTCACCACTGATGGACTGTTTAGTTTACCAAGATAAATTGTGGGTCTTCCCATTATACTGCCTTTTAAGCACTTAACTATGAGCAGAGGTTTATTTTCAACAGGTGTGTTCATTTTCAACAGGTGCATTTATTTTCTAACTTCCCAGTTAAGCAAACCAGCTTGTAACCAATTTACATTTGGCAGTAGCTGGCTGGTTTAAGGTCCAAACTGACCTTAAGGCAGGGTGGGGTGAGCGAGATTGTTTGAATATTTTTACTGTACATTCCCTTAACTGGAAAGTATCTTGAGGCCTAAAATTCTCATCTGTGTAGGCCATAATAATTGGAAATAAAAGTTGCTTTTAAAATTTTGCTGATGCTGGACAGTGAAAAAGAATTTTGAATTTTTTAAGTTTTATCTTCATTGTAAAACAGGATAAGTTGTTGTAAATCACAATTTAAATGAATGAGAGCTTCAGTTCTCATGCTGATTTCTCTTAAATGCTTGGAAAAGCTTCATTACATTTGGAGCATTAATAATATAGGAAGTACTCCTAAGTGTTCCTCGTTGCTTAAAGTTGTACTAAGACACAGCGTTCTCAGATCTTCTAACACAAGCTGCAAAACTAAAAAGACCAAATAGAACATAACTAAGAGAAAATATCTGTGTTGTAATTAGCTCTGAATCCCAATCAATGAAAAGCTAGCTTTATTACCCTTGATTTGATGGAGTGTCCCAGGAACTCTGAAGTAGTTTCTAGTTTGATTGCTAGTCCTAGGCCACATGTACCGCACAACTGATTTGACAGGAATCTTTGGTCTACTTTTGTTGCTTTGCTATAGCATGAGAAAATGTTAATTTTGCCTTTAGTTTCGCCGTGAAGAAGATGCAGAAAAGGCTGTGATTGACCTGAACAATCGCTGGTTTAATGGACAGCCCATTCATGCTGAGCTTTCACCTGTGACCGACTTCAGAGAGGCCTGTTGCCGTCAATATGAAATGGGGTAAAAAGTGACTTCCTGTTTGCCTATCTTTGAAATGCCTATACGACAAGATGGTTGATTGGGTGTGGGCTTTATGTGTAGCTTAGGGTAGGAAGAAAAAAACACTTCAGGTAACACTAATATGGAGGACCTAAAGTCAGCATTTTGACTTTTGCCATCTTTTAGATTTTGATCTAGGAGCGAATCAGTTTCAGTAAATGATCGTTGCAATTTACTGTTTTTAATATTAGAGGTGATTAACTTTAACTATCTCTTGAATTCTGTTTCAGAGAGTGTACACGAGGAGGTTTCTGCAACTTCATGCATTTGAAGCCCATTTCTCGAGAGTTAAGACGCGAGTTGTATGGGCGTCGTCGTAAAAAGTGAGTTTGCTTTTAAACAAAATCAAAACAGATAAACTACAGATCGGTTGCTGAACGTTTTGGAGGCAAACCTTTAAACTTAAGTCCTCTCTTGGTTTTTCTGACTTATGCCAGTGAAGGACGTCAAGTAAAGCTAGTAAGTGACCAGCTTAGAGGAAAAGAATGGGTCTTTGTAAAACAACTGCAGTCATGGTCCTGTCAGGCATATCTACGGATGTATTCAGGACCTGATGTGTTTTTAATATTTCTCCTGGTCTGATTTAACCGTTAATGGCTAGCTTTTCTAGCCAATATTTGTTCCTTAGTAACAGGAGGTTAATACTAATACTACATTATATATTTATTAAGGTACCATATAGAAAAGCTTTATACTGCCTCTGTTACTCTGACATCATTTTTGTGGGTGGTTCACTTTAAGCTGGATTGAATCTCCTGGGTTTTAGGAATTTGTTGTTCAGGTTAAGCATATAAAATTGTTGGGTTTGCTTTTATGTAGAGCACAGCTTTGTCTTTCAGTCACAGAGGGAGCCTGGAATTATGAAAATGTTTTTCCTATAAATGTCTCTAATTGATGGTATCTTAGAATCTGTGAGGATAAATTTATCTTTGGAAATGCAGATTAAATTGCTTAGGTGCGTGTATTTCTGCCTAAATATTTTCCCAAAATACCACAATTTAACATTGATGTAATTTTAAATGTAAGCTCTTAAGGTGTTTGAATGATTTGTGAGGGGGGGAAAAAAAAAAGATAAAAATGTGCTAATCTTAACCTTTTGGTCACTCTTATGAATCTGAATCTCTGACTTAGTAAGACATTAGTGCATCCTCTTTTATTGCAGGAAAGATCAGACTTGTATGTTTGGCTTTGGAATATGATTGTTTTACCCGTGACCCAATTTCAGTCTGTGGTAAAACAAATATAATAGTTGAGTCCTCCGTGTAGTTTGGTCTTTATTGGCCCTGTTTAAAGCTGAAGGTATCACATGCTAGCAGTAAAGGCTTGATATTAAAAAATCAGTTCTTGCGTCAGTGGGGTTTTGCAGGTAGGTTGTGTAGACTAAAATGACCTGAAAACAGTTCTACACAGAATGACATACATAGAAGTTTCAAGTAGAAAAAGGAAGGGTATACCAGAACCTCTGAAAAATAGGTTAATTTAGTAATTGTAAAGCTCAGTGGTATGTGAGAGTTGTATGTGTCTCCATGTCAGAATAAAATTTGTCCCCGTATATACTCCCATTCCAAAACAGCTTGGCTTGGAACAATATTCTGTAAACCTAGACTTGGAGCATTTGTTTCCATGATCTTTTTAGTTCTGCTGTAATTTCTACAGCTATTTAAAACCGTAGTGTTTACTTTTTTTTTTCTGTTCAGAATTAACGGTTCTAAGATGCTTAAAACCATTCAAAACAGTGTTCCTTGACAAGTGCCACATAAGATATAAATTCATAGTAGCTGTGCTAGCACTACACTCTGGGTGATTTTAGCTTTCTTCCTGAATTTAAGTCATCAGCCCTAGAGGCAGGGAAGATTATTTGCAAATATTGATGGCTTCTGGAAGTGGAGGGGGAAAACAAACAAACAAAGAGAACTCAGATTTTGGACTGCTAGTTAATGCAGTTGATTTAATAGAACTGGACTTGTAAACAGCTGTAGGCTTATCCTGTGTGTACTTAAGAGCTATTCATAACTGTGAAAGCAGGTGTCCCCTTTTCTTGCTGCTTCAATTAGCAGCTGCATAAAAGTGCATTTGGTTCCTCTACGTGCCTTTCTTTAAGTTTTGCACATTCATTATAATGGATGACTGGCAGTGAACAGTTGAGTCTTTTACAAAGTGTTGACTTCTCAGTGTTACATTTGTTCCGTACAGAAATACGTGGTTTCACAGCCTGAGTGCCAATTTACCAATACTTTTAATCCCGTATTGTCTTTCTTCTCTCCCATTACTTTCATCCTTAAACGTTCCACTGCATGGTACTGCGAGTAACTGAACATGATGAAACAATAAAATGTTCACACTTTCTTTGAAGGCATAGATCCAGGTCGAGGTCCCGTGAACGTCGGTCTAGATCCAGAGATCGTGGTCGTGGAGGTGGTGGTGGTGGAGGAGGAGGACGTGAACGTGATAGGAGGCGATCAAGAGATCGTGAAAGATCCGGTCGATTCTGAGCCATGCCATTTTTACTGTATGTCTGCTAGAAAGTGTTGTAGTTTGACCAAACAAGTTCATAATGAGATTTTTTTTAAAGATGGGCTTCTGAATAAAAATTTGTAGTGATACAGTATTCTTTGTGTAACTTGTTTCTTGTGGGGGGAGTCTTTTTAACTGTCATTCCTCTATCTTGACAAATACCTGGATTAATACTATGCCTGAGGGAAAGGTGGTAAATGTATTGGAGGAGCGCCAGTTTTGTTTTTTTTATTTTTTATTTGGGTATGATTTGAACTGTTGATGAAAATGTGTGTGTATATAATATAAAATATTATATACATAGTAAAAATAATATACTGCTTAAGAAACAGTTACATAAGTTTCCCTTTTCTGCTATGCTGTCTGCTTATTTAGGTTAGTTTAGGCACATTGAAAAGGAAGGCTGTGCGAAGTGCATTTATTTACCAAGTAGAAACGCTTAGTTACAAAAATGTATGTTTGTTTGTTACCAGAAGTCTGTGCTCTGTCTATCAATGTGACTGTGGCATTTACAATAAATCCAGTTTCTTGATGTAAAATCTAAAGCCTATTTTCTAAGCACTCTGGAGTAGTTGAGTTGCTACTCCTGGCAGTGCCAGAGTTCATAGTTCAGGGTTTTTTTATGATTCTAGACTAAATTCCTTGTCTTGGCTAGAAAGTTACCTAGTGTGGTGGGGGTGGGAGGGCACAAAAAAAAATGTTTTTATTGCAGTGATTCCTAATAGGCAAGTGAGTTTCTTTCTTAAAAACTCATGCTCCATGCAACAGGATACATAGGATCTATTGAAGGAAATAAAAGGTCCTAAATACGAGGACCAAATTGTTTAACAGACTGAATTTTTTCACTCTATGTTCTCCTAGCTGTCGTAACAAAACGCATTTCACTAGTGTTCAAGATGATAGTAAACTATCATGCTAGTGGAAATAAATGCTAGTGAAAAATAATTTTTTTTCTTCTAGCTTTACTTACTTTTCATGAGGTCTGAAGTGTGATAGAAGATAATGGACAGATGGCAGTTTGTTCGCAAAAAAGACTTCCTCAATTGAATTGCACAATAGCTATATATCATAGGTTGTGTATCCCTTAAGGAGTTAAAGCTCTAATCGAAATGTTGCTGAAACATCTTGAGAGACTATTTGTACAATGGCTGACTTGCAGTTTAAATTCATTCATGTCTGCTTTTATTCAGTTTGTGACATAGCATGAAGTTTTGGTCAGTGGTCATATTTCCACAAGATACAACTTCACGTATGTGAAACTACCTAATACAATATAGTTGTCCAATGTGAGAGAGAATTTACTAGTGCTTTTTTAACTCTCACAGTCTAATAACTTGCTGAGTGATAGATCTCCTTGATTATTAAAAAGAATAAATATAAAGGATATGGAAGTGTTACAAAGTGAGATTAACATACCAGCTTCTCTGTCACCAAAATAAGTACAAGACCATTTTGATCACAGGAACTTGGAGTTGGCAAACAAAATGATAATGAAAAGTGAGCTCTTTGAAATGAATATGTTTTGCTTCTTAGAACTACATTCTTGCACCAATTCAATTTGAATTTATTTTGTCTGTACCGGATGGTTTAACCGACCAGCTTGTGGTATTTATTCTGCCAGTAACTTTGTAAAAGATTCATCTCTACAGGAAGATACCTTCAATGTTTACATTTTGTTGCAAATACGTAAATCAAATTATGATTTCTTTTTCACTGGAAGAAATTGAACAGTGCCTAGAATAGATGGCTGAACTGAAACCGGAGGCATTTCTGCTAGATATTAGGAATTTAATGTTGATAACTTAGTTCTTGTTTGCAGGACATTAATCCAATTCCATTTCTTCTTCGGTGAGATTTAGGATTATTAGTGAGCTAATTTAAATTTGAAGCTCAAAAGGTGAGAATAGTCAATGGTTTTTAACACAGTATCTAGTATAATGTTGTTACTGTTTAAAAATGCTCAAGATCTTTTTTTATATGGATTGTCGACACAAGCTAATTTGCTCTATAAACAAGTTAATTTTAAACTAGTATAGATGTGTCCCTATAATGGCTTTCATCTGCTTACCTAAACACTGCTAAACAGCAGGTACATTTTTGTGTGAACAAATAGCAGAAAGTAAATCTCTACCCTACCCCCAACACATTTTTTTTTCTTAAGGCAATCTTGAATTCCACCAAATGCTTTGTTTTATGATCTGATTGCACAGCTACCCCAAAATTCACCATGTAACTGGAATATGTCATAAACGGCACTGAAAGCAATGGATTTTACTGGCTATTCAAAGGAAAAAACTTGTACATTGATCGTTACCTGATAGTCTGGCTGGTGACAGCATTCAGCATATAAACCAAGCTCATGACATAGCTCAGTTAAGTTCACCTGTAAGGCTGTATACTATCAATAAAATTCATCAAATTTGAAATTTAAACTGCACAAATTTGGTTAAACAAATGTGATAGTCCAAACTGGATTGGTTTACCAATACAAAGGTAGGAAAACAACCTACTTGGTCTGTTGTTGATCACAATGTCTTGGAGTAAGACTTCCCCTCTGCTCTAAAGGTACCTATTTCTCACAGATATTTCATTGTTGGCTCTTCTGTTAAACAGTGGATCTTAATTTATGGAATTCCTTTACCTCAAATAAGTGACAGCATACAGTATTCTCTGAAGTCTGAGTCAATTAGGTTGAAACTGTTAATCCCAAGTGGCTTCCTCTTATTTGTATTTGGCTCTTATTCTGTGAAAATGCTGCTTGTCCATGAATATGATGTATGTTAAGACTGTAAAACCAAATGCAGAAAACTTGTTCAAAATAAAGCCTTTTTTATAAGAATCTGACAAAAATTATCCCTTTCCTTTAGATGGGATGCTGCTCTTCAAATGACTAATGAGGACATAGGCTACAAGTTTCACATTCTCGGCTCTTGGCTTGAGCTACTTTTTCAAGTGACTATTTGACTTGCTTTTCAGGGTTGGTGGAACGTGTTTTTAATTCAAAACAAAAATAACCCTATTTACTTGATAGAGTTGAAGTATCAAAAGAGTACAACTTGGAGTTGGTGGGGGTTTTTTGTAAGGTTTTTTGTAAATTGGTAAGGGCCCTGGTTGAATAATCCCGTAAGTTTTGACTGGTGGTCTATCGAGAACAAGAACGCTCATTTTTGACAGGAAAAGCATGTTTAATTGACAAAATTACTAACGCGAGGGGACAGTTTTTTAAAGATGATTTTTCCTAATGTTGCACAGCTCAAGCTGCAAATGGATGCAATCATTAACTCCTACTGTCTTTTACAATTGCAGCTTAAACTGAATATATTGTCTTTATTTAACATGCTAGAACTGAAACTGCTTTCATAGCAGATGGGGGGGAATGTTAATCACTCGGTTCTCCAAGCGCTGGTAACGGCTGATGCTGCTGTACTTACGACTGGTCTGAGAAAAAGTCCTGTTCAGGAAAAGTCAGAGCTGCAAAAAGGAGCCGAGTTGGTGTGCACTCACTTCAGCTGGTAAGGAAGTAATGCCTAGTAGGTGAGGCTGTCACAGAAGAGAATATTTATAGCTGTGCTAATTTACTATTCACTGCAAGGGTGAAGCTGAGCTATATTACTATCGTGCATAACTTTACCTTGGAATGCATGAATTTCCATTTTAAAAATCAAAATTGCAGCCAAATATCTGTAGAATTAATCAGTACATCTCCACATTTAATTAATACATGATGCATTCTAAAACTATGCACAAGTATTTCTGAACTCATTCAATTAGCCAATTTTATTTATCATACTTTATTTACAAATGTCTCCGGGTTCTTCTTGCAATTTTCAATTTGTTAAAACCATGTGTATGGGAAACAGCATGTGTCCTGAACTACGTGGGTGATTCTTCCTTGTCAGCAATGTGCTCATCAGTCATAAATATCTAAGCTCCTGGTAATGCATGTCATGTTTAATTTCTTATAGACTTGTAACTTCCAGCAAGAAGAACCAATAGTGAAAGGACAGTGCTATCCTCACTTTGTTTCAGCTGCAGAACCATTTTAGAAGGTCCCTATCTTCCTGCTGGAGGTTACTGCCAAAAAGGTGTCAATTCAATTGGTCTGAAGTTTCAACTGCAAATTGGATTTGTGAAAACGGGTTGAATGGTGAGAGCTAATGCACCAGATCTGCCAACGAACTAGCTCTGGTAGCCAGTGTCTTTGTTTCAACATACGCAAAGTAGGAAAGGGAAATGTGGTGCTTATCTCATCTGTAACTGCTGAGACACAAACGACCAGTTCTTCGTAGTGCTCCGGTGATCATTGGGTTCAGTACTTTTCTTGTAACTTGAGTTTTGGTGTTTGCTTTCTAACTAGATTATTTTGACAGGACCAAGACAAGTTCCGTGTATTCGTACATCAGCAGAGCAGAAAGGTGATAACTTCTGATGAAACAGTGGCATGCGAGTGAGGCTGGGGGCAGCGACTTCTTGGGCGAGCCGGAGCCCTGTGGAACAGCTTGTGTGAGTATGGTTATCGCTTTGATCCAAGAACCTTAAAAATACTGGGAGCTCTGACAGTTGTTCCCACTAGCAAGAGAAGTTAATGATTCAGGTATTCCTTTGGGACAAGCTCATTCATTTTTGAAGAAGGCGTGCAGAGTGCTGTTTTCCTGAGCACTGTAACGTCAGTGTGCTGCAGGTCACGGGCTTGCTTCCAGCTGTCCCAGTTTCCAAAGCTGCTCTTTTAGTTAGGTCTGGAGGAAAAAGAAGTGTTTCTGCTCTGGTTTTAGTGGGCTACAAGACAAAGTGGGGAGAAAGGCAGCACACAGCAATCAAGCCAGTCTCCCTGCCCCTCAGTTTTTCACAGAAAACCCTTTAGTCTACCAGGTTTAGGCCTGCTGTGCTTTTGCCATCCCCTGGCTTATTTCAAACGTTGCCACCTATGCAACTGAATTTTGGCTGTATTTCAGACCGTTCTCACTTTCTTCCTGGAGCTGTCTGGGATTCCAGCCAGGAGAAAGGAGGGAGGAAGCTGCTTCCATTGCAGCCCGGTGCACCAGCATGCCTCTTGGGCCTGAGGGCTGCGGGAAGAGCCAGGGGAGCGACTGCTCTCCCTTTCCTGCCCTCCCCCATTTCCCCTTGAGAGCTAATGCAATTTGTGTGTAAGAGAAAGATGAGAAAGCTGCACAGATCAGAACAGTGCTGCGTCTTCCATCACTTCCTCTTCCTTCCTCCTTTCTCTTTAGTGAACATGGAGGACACTTCCTCTCTTCTTCCTCTTGTGTTGGTGGAGAAAGAAAGTTCTGCAGCTGCAGGAGGAAGAGAATTGATAAAGGGACTCTGAGGCAGGACATGAAGAACTGGTTTCTGGACAAAGCACAAGTGGAAAGTGAGCAGACTGCCTTACTGAATTTAAGATCGCATTAATTGTTGCGTTGCTGGGCTGGGGATGGTCAAGGGAAATTCCAAAATCTAAGACAGGCCAAAATCTGACCAAGTAATAGCCTCATTAATGTCTGGACCAGTCTTTTTGTTCTGGAGGGGTTTGACTCATGATTTTTGACCCTTTCATGTGACCATGTTGACCACAGCAAAGAGACATTTAATTGCCCTGCTTGCTTACCTTCCTTGGAGGCAAGCCTGTGGCTCAAACACACACATGGTGGCAACTTTAACACTGTACAGAAAGACCATCTTCAGCAACGGCAATAGATCTGTAGGTGGAGAGCAGTGGTTGATGCCCTTCTTGCAGGACTAGTAGATGACTTGAGCGAGGTTTCTGACAGTGTCCTACTCCATCCAAGCTGGGTTGTTACAATCTGGATAGGTGACTAGCCAGGTGACAGGGTCATTGGGCTTAGAGGTTCCTACCCTCCCTGGTACAAGTGTGGTACCATAGGGGTCTGTCTGTCCTAGTAACTGTCCCATTGTAACATTTTATCAGTGACTTAGAGAAGAAAATGAGTGCGTTCTCACTGGGTTTGTGGATGACACCAACCCGGGGTGTGTGTCTGGCACAGTAGAGGGCAAGACAGTCCTCCACAGGCACCTGGGTGGGGTGGAGGGATGGGCCAGCAGAAATCTCCTGAAATTTGAACAAGGACAGATGCGAAGTCCTGCCCTTGGATGGAGCAAGCCCCTGGCAGGGCACAGGCTGGGAACTGCCTGGCTGGGGAATGGCTCTGCTGCAAAGGCCCTGGGGGCTGCAGTGGGCAGCGAACAGGACAGGAGACCACAGCATGTCCTGGCAACAGAGAGGACCAACTGCATCCTGAGTAGTGTGAACAGGGGCAGCCAACAGACTGAGAGAAGTGATTATTCCCCTCTGCTCGGCACTTGTTAGACCACATGTAGATACCACCTACTGTTTTGGGCCCCAGTATGGGAAAGTCATCAGTAAGTTGGAGTTACTGGGGGGTGGTGGAGGTGCTCCAAGACAGTCAGGGGCTGGAGTAGTGGCCCTGTGAGGACAAGCTGGGGGCTTGCTCAGCCGAGGGAAGGGATAACTGGGGGGGAACCTAGCAGCCACCTCCCTATGCTTGCAGGGAGGGCAGCAAGAAAAGAAGCCATGATCTTCACCGAGGTCATCAACTGAAAGGGGAGGTTCCAGCTGGGTTCAGGGAAACAATTTCCCTACGAGGACGGCCAGGGACTGGACTGGCTGTGCAGGCTCTGTCCTTGGAGGCTTTCAAGACCCAACTGAACAAAGCTCAACCAACCTGGGTTGGTCTCCAGACTGACCCTGCTTTGAGCAGTAGGCTGGACTGCAGACTTCCTCAGGTCCCTTCCAGCCTGAGCAATTTTGTGGTTCTGATGTTCAGCCTAAATCCTCATTGCTGCAACTTTGACTTTTTCCACTTTCTCCTGTTCTGAAGGAACTTGAAAAATGGTTTGTCCCCTTCCTTATTGCCTTTTAGCTAATTGGAGACAGTTCTCCCCCTCTTCAGTTTTCTGTTCTTCAGTGTTTCCTCTTGGGTCACGTTTCTCTCTACACCATCTTGTTGTGCACCTCACGCCATGTCCCACATTGGCCATATCTTTTTTGAAATTCAGCACACCAGACAGGACATGGTACCCCAACTAAGCACACCATTGCCGAGTGCCATGTGTCCTGCAGACTGTACTCCTGTTTGCATAAGCCTTTATGATGTTTGCTTTTTTCACAACAGTGGGGCATTGTTGACTTGCATTGAGTTTGCATGACGCTATAATCATACATTCCATTCTACACAATTGCTGTCCAAATGGTGGTTACTCAAGCAGCTCATTGCTCCTGCCTGGCTGTAAAATTTTGCATTTGTCCTTATTGGCCAAAATCCTATTTTACTTTGCCATCTCGTTTCTCCAGTCTGTCAAAGACCATTTTGAGCTATGATTGTCCCCCATATTGTTTGCGGCCTCTCCCACTCGGTTAAAATAAAATCTGGAATGGCTCCTCTGTGGCTGCTTTTTCCTCCATTTGTATAAAAACATTTTCATGAGCTTGTGGGACAGCCTTGTGCACTCCCTTCCCAAACAGGCTCTGGGTACCACCACTGCACCATTGGTTCTTTGTATCACTTCATTACAAAAAAACTTCCTCTATCTGATCTTCCTCCATTAGAGATCCTATCATAACAGCATTTGCCGTTTGGTCGCTGATTGCAGATGTCCAAGGGGTCTCTCTCCTTTGCCTTTCAGACTTCAGTAAGTGTATTCATCACTGATATGAGAAACTACAATCTTTGCTTGCATTCCTAAGCAAGCTGTTTATCTCTCTATTAATATTTTGGTCAGCATCACTGTTATGCAGATCAAACAATAATTTTGGTTATATACCAACCCTTTCTGCAACTCCTCTTGTTCTTTAGGTGAAAAATAATCCAAAGTATTGGCAGATGTTCCTGAATCTCAGGAAATGGCTTAAGTGGCTCCACTTATGACACTGGTAGTGAATTGCTAATTTATGGGAGTTATTCACGAGGCTGGGTTGAAGATTAATCTAAGTGTCCCAGTGATTGGGCTCAGTCATAGTGGTCTAATTAGGATGCATAGGGTCAAGAAAGCTTTGTATATTCATTTCCAGTCACCATGACTGATTTTAGTGCTACTAATGCCAATGGCAGAGTGCAGGTCTGTGTCGCTATGGATATGTTTTAAGTCAGTTTTTTAAAGACAAAGCTCCCATTTTCTTGTAAGTATTGCCAGTTTGCCTTCACCTGCCTGCTGCCATGGTGAAGGAGATCAAATGTTGAGTACAGAGCTGTGGTGCAATTACAAATACCTCTCATTAGCCTCACACATTATGTTCAGATAGTTTCCAACATGCCTAGTGCTGTCACTTGGTCTTACAAGTCTTCTCTGAGGTATCTGTTCCGCAGTGTGAAGGATCTGGCAAATCCATCTGTGCTGCCAATTTCATACCTCAACGCCCATCTGCCTGGACTTGCAGTGGCTGCTGTGAGGCTGGCACTTTTTAAGACAGAAGAGCTGACTCAGTGCCTCTTCCCTCAGTCCTTCCTGAAAGGCAGAAAGAAAAAAGGTGTGACTTATCCCTCCTTGGGCTCCGTGGATACACCTTCAGTTTTCAGAGATTTGTACCAATTGTCTTGGAGTCGTAACAATGTTTCGGGCCCAAATATTCATGTTTTCTTCTTCTGCTGTACTTTGCGATGCTCTGCATTCCAGTTGTGCCATTCTGTAATTTAGCTGCATCAAATGCAAGCCAGGCTCTGTTCCCACATGCTTTTCCAATTGGTGTTTTTCCAGTGGTGCTAATGGTTGGTTACTTGTGCAAACCAAATCTTATATGCATATTTCAGATGTAACTAGTTAGGCAAACTGCGATTTAAAGTAAATAACTGCCCTGTTTAGCAACTGTATTTTCTAGTAAGTCTTTCTTTAGTAAAAATGAGAATAACGATGTAGAATTCAAAGTAGGTTTACATCTATTTTGATCCAGAAAGAGGCAAGGGAAAAAGCACTGTATTTGTTCCTCAACGTGGATTTTTCTCGCAACCTGAGTGTGGATTTTAGCATATATAATGGAACAGCTGCCTCAGTGTTGGTGTTTATTTAAGGCTGATATACCCTTCTCTTGATTTATTCTCAGTTGTTCATTGTTTTTCCTCTTTTTTTTTTTCCTCCCATACATTTCACCCTGTGTTCTAATCATGGTCTGTTTTCTTACCCGAGAGACCTCTCTGTAACCCAAAGCCTGGCCGTTCAGCTTCAGACCGGTCACAGCCAGTCGTGAACTCCCTTCTGTGGCTTTTACCACTTGATTGAAACATCCCGCTCCTTACTCTTTATTTCTATACAGCATGCAATGCCGCGTGGTGTAGCCATTTGGAGGGGATCTGTACATGCGGATGGAGGCGTAGGGCTGTTTCCGCGCCTGCGATTACCCTCGGGGTGAGTCGCGTTGTAAAATAAAGCTCCCTTGAATTGCTTTTCCTTATTGGTGCTCTTTACAGGCACGGAAGAAATTGCTGCTTGGACTTCCCACAGCGCTCGGCTACGTCTCCGAGGAGTTTCACTGGGGTAAGCCCGTTTGGCGCCTCATGCTTTGGCGCCAGGACTTTTTTGGCTTCGTTTCGGACGTTCTCGCACGATCGGGGGCAGCCGAGAATCGCTGGGGCCGCGGGCACCAAGCGGCTGCGGTGCTTCGCGGCCGGGNCTGCGTGCGTACGGCCTCCCTCCGTCGGTGGAGCCGTGCTGCTTTCTGCGTGCTGCCTGGGCTTGGCAGTCAGTGAAGGGAGCTTGATGTAGCCTGGCCCGAATGTCTGGACAAATGGGTTAAGCGTCTTTAATAGGAGAGGGAAAAAAAATAAGATATCTCTGACTGTACTCATAAGGGTACAGCCATATTCAGTGGCATGTATATCCACAATTATATTTCACAACTTAATACAATTTCAGCAGAAACTGTCTCATTGACACATTTGGCTTTTATTTTATTTTATTTTATTTTATTTTATTTTATTTTATTTTATTTTATTTTTATTTTTATTTTTATTTTATTTTTTATTAGTTGAAACAGGTGGGAAATCGGCAGCTTCGGAGAGACTGGGGGGTAAGCGGAGGTTGCCCGCAGCCCGCCGTGGTGTCGGTGTGCCCGCGGGCCGAGGAGGGGGCTGGTGGGGATGCTCCCGGCAGCCTCGGCGGGGGGAGAGGAGGAGGAGGAGGAGGGGGATGAAGGAGGGGAGGGCTCTGCCTTCCGCGAGGGCTCGCGAGACGGGCCCGTTCCTCCTCGCCCTTCTCTCCGCGGTTCTTCAGCACCCCCTTGGCCCGGCATCCCCGTCTCTCCCGGGTACCACGAGGGTCTCCCAGGGATTTGCCGATGTTTTGGGGCGAGCCCGGCTGACGCAATGGGCCAAGATGCTGCTTTTGTTGCATCTCGTTTTATACAGCTCCCCCCTCCCGTTCTGGGAAAGGTCTGGGCTTGGCTGAGAGCTGTGAGAGCTGCTTCAGGAGCAGCGTTAGTAACGCTGGTGGTGTGCTTTGAACCAGCCCTTAGTGGCAGATAAACGACTCCTCGCCTATCGCTGCTGCAGTACCTAGTCTCTTGCATGCCCATTTAATCCCAAAGTCTTTGACCATGGAATTTTTGAAGCGTATTGGCCCTGTTCCGGCAAAGCCGCCCAGCACATATTTACCCATCAAACAAGCCTGTTTGCTAAGCTGAGAAATGAGCTCTGAGTTCTGCTAAACTTGTACTGCAGAAGGGAGGAAAAACTCTGGGTATGGAGATGGGCAAAGCCTGGGCATTTTGTGCCAGAGGAGGAAGGTGCACCCCGTGCAGCCGAGACCTGCTCAGAGCCTGGCGTTTCTTGGCAGGAGTATGGCTGCGGTGGGATCACTGTTAATAAAGTAAGGCTCAGGCGCTAGGTTAGGTGGAGCATGTGGACAGGTCATCCTCCCTGAGACTGGTTGGCAGCTCTCTGGTGCCCTGTCAGGAGCGCGAGGGAACCAGCCTGCTTTCTAGAATCCAGAGCAGCGTTTTTAAAAACCGTGGTTGGTAGCAAGGGTCACGGGGGCCCGTGTCCCACAGCACGCGTGCCAGCTCAGGTACATCATTAATCTGGTGCTGGCAGCGTAGCAGGCTGCCCGGAAGGGTCGGGCAGGCTGGCCCCTGACTATTGGCAGGTGCCTGCCGTCTGCCCATGGGATGCATAGGAAGGAGGCAGATGGGGCATGCCGTGCCCACGGCTGTGCTGCGGATGCCTGCCAAAAGCTCTGCCGATGTAGGCAGAGTGGGTGGCACCTGGTCTTTCCCATGAAACATACCTCGGCCAAAGCGGTGGCTTCCTGCCCAGGCAGCGGGGATCAGAGTTCCTCTGCCAGTCTTTATCAGAGGTCCTGTGCTAATGAAAGCTATGATGCCTTGAGGAGGACACGTAATGCTAGGGAAGGGGAGCTGTGGCTGCCCCGTTATATAAACATGGCCAGAATTTGAGACTGAGCTTCAGTTCCCTCTTTTTGTTGTGCCGGGCAAGCTGCTTAATCTCTGAGCCTCTGCTGCCCTGCCAGTATAGAGACAAGTGACGTCCCCTGCCTGCACGCAGCGAGCTCGGCAGGCCGAGGGCACTGCTCAGGCTGTAGTGGTGGCCCATCCGTGCACCCTGGCTGGGAGAGGAAGCTAGAAGCAGGGGAAGAAATAATGAAAACTTGTGACCGCAACAGGTAAAAATACAGGTGAGACAGTCCGCAGCCTTTTCTCTAGTGCTAATTTTGCTCCTTAGGTCTTCTGAATGAAGACTCATGTCTTATCAGGTGAGTCCAGGCAGCGTTGGAGTGAACTCAGCAAATGAGGAAATGTCAGACTATACACCGTCTTCAGGGCTGTGCACACAGTTTTCCTTCTGTGTGGGGAAGGAAGACTGAACGCTTCCAGGTTTTCACTGGCTGATCTTAAGCACAATTGCCAGAGCAATGGGAGTTGCTCTGCTGTTGAAGTTGTAATGTCTTCCAGCTTTGAGAGGAAGAGTCCTCTCTGAGAGGATGCGCGTGTGCTGCTCTGCTCTGTAGAGGAAAGCAGAGAGATGAGGCTTTGATTCTTGAAGCATCTCTTCCTAGAGCCGTGGTATTGTTAGTTCATATCACAGTTATTTCGGGTCCCTTGGTGTCTCCTGACACAGAAGAGATGGCTGGCTGCTGCTGAGGAACTATCCGAGTAGGGGGAGGGAAAAACAAAAAAACAAAACAAACGAAAAAACAGCTGGCTGACTGTCTCCTGATTCACTTACAGTGCTGGTATACAGCTTCCAAAGGCTGTATACGTACTGCTACATCTGGTAACCCATGAAGATCCTAAAGCTCTCTAAGACCCTGCGATACCACAGAGCAAGCAGAACAACTGGTTTTTAGTGGTTTGCTCGTTCATGGGCCTGCTTAGCGTCCAAGTTTGCCGTTCTCAGGCCGCAGCGTAATGGAATCCTGTATCTCATCTCTTGCTGAGCAGTCAGCCCTTAGGGCATCTCCCTCTGATCCTCCTCGTACACCTGCCTTTTAGACAGCTTAATTTCTCCTTCAGACACGACTCAAGTTAATTAGTTTCTCACACACATGATACTCTTTACATGTCTGCATTAGTGCTGACATCATATACTGTAAACAGCCTTAGAAACTGTAGCTCCTAACACATCTGTGGAGCGAGTTCAGCCCAGGTTGTTTGGGGATTAATTTCACTCTCTGACCTTCAGTCCTATTCTGTAAACTCCTTACATTGGAGTTGAGAAATAGTTTAGATCTTGGGTTCCCTATGGAGATTGATGCAGAGGTGTGGCCTTGGGCCTTGTCCGTGAGGCTTTTGGGATCTCCTGCCTCTGTCTGTCCAAGTCTCCTCCAAGGCTTAGGTTTAAGTGACTGTGTGTAAAATTGGCTTTCTGATTGTTCTACCTCGTGTGCTCTACAGGTATAATGGTGGAAGTTAGTCAGGCTTTTCTAGTCAGGCTCTGCCCACACCCCCAGCTAGTTCTGGGAGTGTTCACTTTTACAGCAAGCTTATATTCAGGCTGGCAGAACTTCTCTCCTGAAGATGGGGAACCCTTCCTGCAGCTTACCTTCCTCAGGCTCTTCCGAGCAGTGTCCAGGTGCTGTTCTCCTGTCCTGTATCTCCATTCTGCATTCCCAGAAGAAAGGCTGAGAAGAGGGTCAGGCTAGTGAAGAAGTTGCTACCACCTTCTGTTCTGGTGATTTCTGTTCACCCTCTTTCCTTTGTCCCCGAGAGATGTCCCCACTAGAAAGGTGCATGAGCTTCCTGGGTCCTGGCTTGGGCCTGCAGACAGGGTCTTACATCTTTGGGTGAATTTGGGTGTCCTGGACTGACCACATCTGCCTCATGTTTTGCTCAGGTTGCATTAGCTAGGGCTGGAAGTGCCAGCCAGATGTTTTGGGTGGTGTGTAAGGATGCTCATAGTAGCACTGCAGGAGCTTGAAGACCTGAGGTCTTCCTGTTGGTTCTGGACACAACCAGTCATGCTGGGCTCTTGACCTGTTTCATACGTATAGCAACAAGCCATTGCTGCTGCTCATAAGTCTCTACTGAGCGCTATGGTAAGAATTCCCTTTAGAATTTCCAAGTTTGTCCTGGGATTTTGTCCTTCTTCAGAATCTAAGATACTAGGTTGACCGTAGCTGGGACTGATTCTCTACTAGCAAGGTTAGAATTTGGTTTTGTAAATGCATATTTGCATACCCATATACTTTGAGGTGGGTGGGTGTGGGGTTATTTAAAGTCATGCCTAATAAAGCATTTTGAAGGGATTTGTTGAACAGGAGCTTGTGTTCATTCCAATGAATGATATTGCTTAAGATTGGTATTTGGCGACAGGAATTTTGTTGGCAGTGCTTATGGTTATTTTTTTTCTCTCTAACCTCATTTTTGTTCAGAGTTCTAGCCCCGTGACTGAAGCTTTGATGTGACATCAAAGTGTTGCCATTCCTCTAAACATGTGAGAGAATCTCGCTTCTTAGCTGAAGGCAATAAATACAGCTTTTCTTCAGTTTCTGCTGTTTCTAGCTCCAGAGGTGATGGATGTTGCTGGTGATGGATTGTTTTGTTTTGTTTGCCTTATAATAGAGGAAATGAAATGGTGTTGTCTTGCCCAATTTTGAGGGAGTCCTCCAAAAGGCAGCTTGTGAAGACAGACACATTCTTTCCTGCAGGCAATACAAACAAGTACTTACTTACTTTAGACCTTCAAAATTTTTACTGCCACAATTTTCTCTCCCTTTCTCCAGAATTTTTGGACCTAGTTGCAGGACACTGAGGTTTGGTGATTTAAAGTCTGGTTTTCACCTCCCTTTTTTATGAGAACCTAGAAGTAGAACAAAATCTGCTGCTTCTTGTCTATAACCCCTTGCTGCTTTCTTCCTGTATGTTGAAATGGCTTGATCCTTTGGCAGCAAGGTATCTTTATTAGATGGGCTTGGTAAATATTATCATTGTCATCAGTGCTGAGCCGAGGCAGCCAGTGTCTGTGTCCAGTATTGCATCCAGCTGTCTGAAGGAGCTTGTAGATGTGGCTTGGAGGAAAACTTCAAACTTCCCCAGTACTTCTGTTTTACAAAAACAAAACAAACAAACAAACAAAAAAAAGGTGATATTCTGAACTATGAACCAGGCACCTTCTAGAAATAGAAATGAAGGCTGGGTCTTGCTCTGGAGTAAACTCTTCTGGTAGTAAAGACTGATGGTGCTAAATTATGTATGTTTATGGTATATTAGCTGTCTTCGACTGGTGTCTCTTGGCCTAGTCCTCATCAGTAGTCTAGTACAGAATGCAGCCTATCTTGGCTCTTGGGCATGTATTAACCCAAATAAAGTAGAATGGTATCATTTTGGTGGTGTGGAAGTTTTTACAACTAGAAGGTGAAGTATTTCAAGCCTTTCTCTTGAAAGTTGGCACTTTCAGAATCTCCTTTCCTAAAGGGGGGGCAGTTTAAATGCCACAGGTGTTTTCTTCAAATCAGCACATGAGAAAGGAATAGGTGTGCATAAAGCAGTAGTGGTTAGTGGTGCATGTTAACTTGCAGGATCAAATGCTAAAGTTCACTGATCCTGTGATTCAGATGTTTTCCAGCTTGCCAGCAGACCATCAACACTACCTGGTCTAAACCGTATCTGTTTTGCATGCATTTGGCAGAACTATGGGGCTGAGAACCTTTCCAGGCCTAGCACAATTCAATAATGGAAAGAGCTATGAATCCTGCTGCAAAATAGCGATGAGAAAAACAAATATTAGAGAGAAAACACATTTTCCAAGACTTCAGCCAAATTTTTGCCTTTAGTAGAAAGGAAGCTTGCTGGAATAGGAGAAACAAACTTACTGCTTCCATTTGTTATTCACTAACTTCTGAAACACAAAAAGCCTACTGGACTTCTTTGTGGTTGAAGTGTTTGTGTGCACTACGTCCAGCATCACTGCAGTTGTGCATAAAACACTAATTCGATGTTGGGAGGAACTTGTAAGCTTGGTCTCCCCAAGGCTGGAGACACCTCTACAAGTGCTCCTTTTCAGAGTCTTTTCCTAAAATGTTTAAAGGGTCTTTTGGTGATGGCTTCATGCAGCCCTTTCACCCCTGCTGTCTCTAGAAGCATATATAGTGTGGACTGAAATATTTTCTATTACGTTTTGTGGCTGTCAAGCTTATGGAAACGCAGACAGTCCAGCAGAGCTATTTTCTGCTTCTTTCATGGATGTGAGCTGTGGAGGGCAGGACAGAGGGGAGAATAGGTAATGCAGGAAGAACAGGGTCAGATGACACTCACTTGATTTTGCTTGATACCTGTGCTGCATGACTTTTTTTATCCTGCCTATAGAAGTCATCTTCACTTTGTTTTGCAGCTTTTTTCCCCCATACAGAGCGTCTTCTCTCTAGGAGAGACTGTTTCCTGATAGTGTTTTGTTTGTTTGTTTTTTAACTTGCATGATCTGCAGCTTTGAAGAAGATTCCAGTCGTGACCCACTGTACTCTTTCTCCTGAAGAAAGTCCAGTCCACTGTGCCTTTGCCTAAGAAAATGGAGAAGCTGATGTCAGAGAGACCTATTCCAATGTCTAAGGTACACATTGGTCTTTTGGGAAGACTATTTGCCTGTCTTTTTCTCACCAGAATTTGGGAAAGCTCTATCTGCTTTCAGAGGGATTTCTATGTTTTTTTTTATGTGGGGGGGTTGGAATTCTCTTGAGGCAGGTGCTATTGAAGCCAGTGAGCTTACTGAAAGAGTTTTCAAGACCACAAGAAGCTGTGGAGTCTTCTGGCACCACTTGCTAATTAGCCACTGAGCCTTACTCTGTTTCTCTCTGCCTGGAAAGGAGAGGCTTTATTTCCAAGGATTATCTTTTTGTATGGGAGGGGTGTCTCCCACAACACTTTTCCTGTGTTCTTGATGTTTATGGAGGCTTGTTGTGGTAAGCATGTGCTTCAGTGAGTTTAAGTTATCACTAAGGGTGCTGTCTTGAGCTTTGCACTCAGGGTAGCAGTGCAAGATTCTCGATTTGATAATAAGTATTTGGCAAATCAAAATTATGCTAAAATGCTTCCCATCTTCACTGTAATATGGAAACATCAATTGACCATTAAAATACCCGTTTGTTGTGTGACCTTCTTCACAGAAGGGAAAATCAAGACTGGGCCACTTACGGCCGGGTCTTAGGCAGGGAGACAGGATCCCCTGTAGTCAGCAGCAGAACCTGTTCTTGGGTGTTAAAAGCTAGTTGTTGCTATTGCCCCTTTGGCTTGCAGACCACGCTGCTCTCTTGAAAAACACCCCCAGGGGAGTTTCTGTTCGGGCAGGCTCCTCTCAGAACAATGGCATGCTGTAACACTGGAGAAGAAATAGATATCTGGTGAAGGGATGGAGCCAAGAACAAGGACTCCTTGTTAGTAACATGATTTTTAGCTATCGTTGAGGCAGGAGGGTGCAGGGCAATGATGTGAATGGGGGGTTTCCCATGGTACAGAACTTGAGCAGGTTTGACAGCCTGAAGAGATACTCTGGCCTCATTACAGCAGGGCATATGAGTTACAGCAGACTCTTATCTTCTTCCCTCCAAGGATGAAATGCCTTCACTTCCTTCCCAGCTCACGCCAGATACAAACTCATGCCCTCATGCTCCTGGCAAATATTTCCTCTCTGGTGGGACGGACCATGAGGACTGTAAGGCTAACGAGAAGGAAAGGAAATGGATCCGTCCTGATACACCTAGCAAATGTACATGGAAGCTTGGGAAACCCATCTCTGCCTCCCCACATCGTCACGTCACTCTGTAAGTATTACTTTGCTTTGTTTGCTGATTTTCAGCACAGGACTTATCCTGGTCACCTCGGAGCCATGAGGGTTAAACAAAAGGTGACTGGTTTAAACTGATGCTGCTTTGTACGTGGATATGCTGGTGCTTCTTAATTTCAATGCATAAACAAAACTATGAGAACCCAGAGTAAGCATGCAAGGGGCCTTGCACAAAAGAAGTTAAGTGACGTGAAACCACATGGACTGGAACTAGCTTATTTTAAATAACCCGGCAAACTGTTCCCCGACTAGATGAATGATTGCACTGTTAATGCTGGTTGCTTGTAAAACAGCTGACTGTGAGCAGTGCTAAGCTACTTGATCCCAGAAGAAGTGCAGAGCACATTGTTCTTGCCTCAGCACTTAGCTTGATGTCCGATTAATCCTTGAGTTCTGGATCAGGGACTTGTTTTACAGATTTGTATCTAATAGATATTTTGGTTTAAGAGAATGTCCAAGTCTGCTAGAAAAGGGAGAAAGCTGGGTGAAATAAAGCATCAGAAATACTGTGTGTTGCTACTGTGTGACCTGCCTGTGGTCTTCTCTGACTTTGTTTGTCTGTGTGCCAGGCCAGAGCCTCCAAACATCCTGCCGAACATCCTGAATAAAGTTGGCAATACCCCCTTGGTGCGAGTCAACAAGGTTGGGAAGTACTTTGGCCTGAAGTGTGAACTCTGTGAGTACTACTGCAGGCAGGAGACAGAAATGAGAAATGCTGTTCTGGAAACATGGGCGGTTCTGGTTGGTAGTGTTGTGGAACATGGGTGTAAGAGGAGTGCAGGAACCCTTTAGGAAACAGAGTCAAAGCTCCTTTTTTAATTTGGCAGGTTTTCAGGTTTTTAAATTTTGGTCATCTAAAACATCTTCCATACGAGGACTCTCCCTGCAATTTTTCTGCTTTTGTCGAGAAGGATTTACAGATTGTATGAAGCTTTTAACTGCTTCTAGTATTCATAGTTTTCACCAGTGCAAAGTGCAGATTCTGCAAGCTGCCACTAAAGAAAAAAATAAAAATAAAAAAATAATTTATTTTTTTAAAAAATAAAGTAAAAATTAAAAATAAAAAAATAAAATAAATTTTATGAAAAGACTGAGTGTGTGTGTGTAGGTTCCTGGCTTCTGTGGCCAGCATCAAGTACCAAACTCGCTGGGCTGTGACCCATAACAGTGGAAATGCCTTGCAGTGAATCCCCATCTCTGCTGCTGTAAGCAGGGAGGTGAATTGGTCCAGACATGTTAAGAGTTGCTCTTGAAGGTGTGTTAGGATCGGCAGCCTGTAGGCAAATGACTGCTGTTTAAGAACTCTGCTTGGTTTCTTTGTTTCCAGTGGTAAAATGCGAGTACTTCAATGCTGGGGGCAGTGTGAAGGACCGCATCAGCTTGAGGATGGTAGAGGATGCTGAGAAAGCTGGGATCTTGAAGCCTGGGGACACAATCATAGAGCCAACATCAGGAAACACAGGTAGGGGATGGAGAGATCCTAACAAAGTGTGGGGAAAACATTCTGGTGGCTTTCCTGGAGGAGGCAGACCTGAGACTGGAGCACGGAGGCTGCCTGTGTAAGGGAGAGAGGGGATCCCTTCCCACCTGCATGGTGCTGGGAGCAGTGCTTCTTCCATCTCACATAAAGACCAATTATTCAATGTGCTGTGCTGCTAGGAAGAATGTCTGCTAGGTTTGCAGAGGCTTTTTGCTTTCAAAAAAAGGAAGTGTTAGGCCAGATTCACTAGGGTCTCTAGGTCCTATTCAGGAGTTCAACTGAAATTGTTGAAAATTGAGCACCGAAAGACTGGTGTGAATCTGATTTTCTCTTTGGGAAGTCCCATGGTCCTTGGCCCTGCATTCTGTCAGGTGAGGTTGGCCTGGCCTGAGAATCAGCCTTTCCCATAGCGGTGCAGTTCAGATGTGAGACAAGCTGCATCCCTATAGCACTATTTGCTGACGCAGCCCTTGCGCACCTAGATCTTCCACAGGTTTCTCTTGTGGCAGCATCTTCTCCTTGGAGGGCTGGAGGAAGGAACAGTCCCACTAGTCAGAAGCCAGGAAAGAGCATCTGATGATCTGAGCAGACTGGAGTTAACCGGGCTCCTGAATCAAAGCTGTTGCCCTTCTATTAAGCTGTTCTTCTGGTGGAGAGTAAACATGAGGAGTGCTCCCCCCTAAGATAGTTAAATATAAATATACTGCATCCTCTGAGGAGGTCCTGGAGATGCACTACAAACTGCTTGCCCATCTGATGTGTTCTGGAGAGGTGTCCCTGGATGTCTTGTCCTGTTCTTAAACTCTTTTCTGGGCATCATCTGTTGCCTTCTGATACACACAGGTTAACTAGGCCAGACAGACCTTTCTTTTGTTCTTTTGGTCCAGTCCAGTCCTTGTTAGTGGAGGCACTGAGATGATGGATGACTGAGCTGATCTATGAACAGAAATACATTCTATAACAGAAAACTGGGTAGTCATATCTGTTGCCATTTGCCCAGCAGGTGCTCTGTGGGGGCTGCCGTACAACTGAAGCCCTTTGTGACTGTGGCCACTGCTCAGAGCTACTAATATGTTAGAGTTCCGTCTTCTCTGCTTCCCACTTTTCCCTGGTGTTTGTTGTGCTTCCAGGGCAGTACCAGAAAGCACAGGGTGCTAGTTTAGGTCTTGGAATGCTTTCTTTCATCACAGACCATAGGGAAGGATGCTGCATGGCTTTGCTTCAGTCTTTGGCATTAGTAAGGCCAGTGCTGTCTTGTTTTATTTGGTTCTGGTATCTGTATTTATCTGTAATGCACTGGAAAAGATTTGCTTCCACCCCCCTTAAAAAAAATAAACTAGAATTTAAAGCACTTGAATTACCTTCAGAGGCTTCTCTCAGAGGAACAGTTAAGGATTTTTCACACCTATACAATCCTGAACCAAAAAAGAAACAGAGGCAGCTTTGAACAAACAAGTTTCTGTGTAGGATAAATTGCCTGTGAGGCATTGTCATGGGCATGTGTTAATACTGTGCTTGGTACCCAAAACAGCATGGGAGGTGCCATGCTGCCCTACCTCAGACACATATCAGCTGACCTGATCTGTTTCTTTATCCAGCAGAGAGGTGATTAGATGACAGGTGTAAGCATCTCAATTGGGAAGATATCTCTGAGCTTAGCTTCTCAGGTGGGCAGTCGAAGACATGCTGAAAAAGCAGAAATCAGGCTGGAAGTGCAGGTTTCTAAACTAGAAGTGATCTGTCCCTATATAACAGTCTAGGTAGTTCACCATTGTAACAAGTTGACATAATCCATTAGAGCCACAATCACACAAAGCACCTAAATCTTGTCCTTTAGAAAGGACTTAGTTGAGGCACATTGCAAACTAGGCATTTAATGCAGAGTGAGTAATGCAGAGGAATAATAGGGGATCTAATACTCTCTTAATGTCAAAATGATTGCTCTAGTCCATAAACAAAGGTGATGAGATGAGGAAGAGACAGGAAGAAAGTGATGTGCGTGTGGTAAAGCTAGTCATCTGCACAAATTGAGATACATGGATATTTTTCCCCCACCCTTGGCCAAACTTTCTGTTGGCTATGATCCTCAAAGCACCAGCAGTGTCTGTAAATCCAGCTCTCTCCAGAACCCGGAAACTTTCCCTTTGCCACCCCTTCTAGAGACACTGTACTTAAGCCTCTGGTGAAAATCTAATTAAAGCAAGGGCATGCCAAAGCTAGCATTGTAGGTTTGGGTTTTGTTGCTTCTCACTGTATGCTGTGCTCTGCGTGTCTTTGCTTGCTTCCAGGAATTGGGCTGGCCTTGGCTGCAGCAGTGAAGGGTTACCGCTGTATCATTGTGATGCCAGAGAAAATGAGTATGGAGAAGGTCAGATCTGCTTTTATTTTTGAGAGTTTAAAAAATAAGCATGCTTGCACTTGCAGAGTTCCTGGTGCAAATGAGTGCTGTGGCTTTAGCAATGAAGGTATAGGCTCTTGGTCTCCAAATCACTGGCCAGACAGAATTCTGCTAAAGGGCTATTGCCAGTGCCAAGCGAAATCCAGGATGGCTAGCCATGGACAGAATTGTGTTTAGGGCCTGTCCCTGCAGCATTATCACTTGTAAAACTGAGCGACTACCTGTCCCTGGGTTAGCTGTCCCTCACTGAGCAAAGGAGGACAAAAGAAGGCAACGGCTGAGGCTTTGAATGTTTTTCTGTTCTGCACTGGCTGAGCAAGGCCACGAGGGATTCTGCTGGGCTCCTCAAGTTACACACTGAGGGATGCTGGCAAACATCTGAGCTGTGTCATCACAACAGCAAAGGGGAAGGAAAAGCCACCTAGTTAATGTCCACTTACCTTGACAGTGGAAAGCACAAAACATCTAGCTCTAGAGTAATTCTGTCCTGGGCTCTGGCTAGGGTGATGCTGCACCTGAGGCCAAGAGAAGAGCGGAGATCTGGTGTCTCACAGCTGAGACAGGAAATCTGTGTTGCAAAACCACTGATCTCAATGGCACAAATGAGAGCAGCCATGAGTGATGTCCCCTGAAGGCCTATGCCCATTACTAGCTCTTAGCTGCCCTGGAGGGAGAGGTATCACGCAGCCATCACCATGCTCCACGCAGCACCAATGGCCTCCCCTCTGAAGACAGGCCTTGCCCTGGCTGCATGTCATAAAATTTCTTGCCCTCATACCAGTTGAGTGGTACACAGGGTCTTGGACGATCTCCTTTGCTGCCTGTGTCTAAAGAAGGATGTAAATATACATACTTTGCACTTAGACTTTAAAAAAAAAAATTTATGTATATATGGGCTACAGCACTGTTGGAGAGCAGAGCACATGTGACCAGCACAAGAGGGTACTGAGTTTTGCCTGAATGAGGCCTCTCAGTGTGGAGTGGCAGTCCCCAAAGGTCCAGAATGGAAACAGGAATTTGACATCTAGCTCCCAAGTAAAGCTGAGTTCAGACCAAATGACATCAAGGATTTGGACCCATGGCTCAGCGGTGCTGTGAGGCTGGGGCACAGGAGAGCTGCTGGTAGGCTGTTTCAGAGCAGGTGAAAGGGAAGACGTTTTCTTCCCCTGCATCCTAATGAGGTCTCTGTGCTGAGAGAGTGCTTTTGGGTTTTCTGACAGCCTTTGTTTGTTGCAGGTGGATGTTCTGAGAGCTTTGGGTGCTGAGATTGTGAGAACCCCGACTACTGCCAGATTTGACTCTCCTGAATCTCACGTGGGAGTAGCATGGAGACTGAAAAATGAAATCCCCAATGCACATATCTTAGATCAGGTAAGCGCAAGGTGTCAGAGGTGCAGCTGTAGCACAGGGGGAGGTATTACAGCTTTTTTGCTTAATGTCCATGGCTGAATGTTCAACAGCATAGGGGCGTCTCAGGATGAAAAGTGTCCCCCCACCCCAGGTATGGAGCTGTTGAGCAGTTACCATGCTGTAGGGTAGCAAGCTTTTGTAATCACTAGAGGGCAGCAATGAGCCTATGATCACAGAAACAGCAAAAAAAATACGGAAGGCTTTCTGCACTGAATTGACAGTCGTGTGTGGAAGAATGGGTACAAGGGTCATATTCTTAAAAGAAATTATCCCACAGCCAGGACTGATCTTGGTGTTGGAGATGGCTGGCACCTTAGAAATACCCTTAAATTAGGTCATTTAGGGAGGCTGTACCTCTCCTCAGGCATTCTGCCTAGGTCCAGGTTACAGGTAAGGAAACAGTCTGGAAAGAGTATATGTAGCTGTTGTGGGGCTTGAGGAATGTTTGTCATGTTCTTGAGATGCCTCACAGTGTGATTGTTGTTGTCTTTCTGGTCTACTTAATAGCTGTTCTCTCTTTAATGCAGTACCGTAATGCCAGCAACCCCCTGACACACTATGACACTACAGCTGAAGAGATCCTGCAGCAATGCGAAGGTATGTCTGCTCTACTGCTAGCCTCTTCTTTAATGACTCCTTTATATTTTCTATTGTCGTGTACATGGAGAAAGGGAACTGAGGTGGCTGAGAATTGCATGGATTTTGATATAGCAGAACCTATACATATGCTGTGTGTCATTAGAGAACTGCCTTATTTTGGTAGTCTTAGTAATAAACTATTTTGCCATTAAAGAGGGATGCTTCGGTTTTAAGGTTCCTCTGCTTGTGGCCAGGTGGAAAAAACAGCGATGCTTAAATTATTTACAAAAGCCATACCAAGAGTGGCATGAAAAACAGTTACTTTTTTTTCTGATCACAAATATAGGTATAAGTATTTTCACATTCTCAGACCAAATACTCCATTATACTGAAAGTTTCTTAAAATAGGAGACCTCAGGAGTACAAACTGCTCTGTGTTGCGGTTGTCACTAGTAAGACCAGTTTACTGTGCTGGAGTCATTTCCATGTTAGCTCTAGGCAGCCTAGTTGGAGTTCCAGAAATGACTGAGCTGTGGCAGCAGAGAGCTTCAGCTGGGCTAACTCACGCAGGTGAGGAATCTAAGAGCTATTGGAGGCTTTCAGTGTGATGCTGCAGCCTATCATATAGGTATTTGCCACAGGCGGTAGGAAAAGACCATATAGGAAAGGCTACTGACCTGCCCTATAAAACAGTACAGTGAACCCTGGCCACTGGAGTAAGAAAATCAGCTATTAAATTTCTTCTAATCCAGGTGAGGACCATTTGAAGGGCTCCCACCCTAGAATAACACTTACTGTTCAGAGGGCTTAATGTGCCTTTCTGTGGCAAACTTTGAGAAAGCTGAAGTTAAAATGAGTATACTTTAACAAAGTGCCATCCCACAGACTGAGAGTGTGGATGAATTCTAGCTGTAGGCTTCATTCCTCTCCTGTTTCTATTTATTTTCTCTCACAGGTTGGGCACTGCTCAGTTGTCATGATTACTGATCTTGCAGCAGACTTGCTCTGAATTGAACCTGCTTGGTGCAGTGTTGTTCTGTTGACTTGAAAGACCTTGTTTTTGTATACAAATTGATCTTTTAAAATGTATTTTACTCACAAAGCTGTCAAGTGGATGAACCAGGGAAACTGTAGGGGCTGACAGAAGAATGAACTGTCATACCTACGTTAGCTCTGCTGGGTGCTCATGACCAAAACAATATTTTTCTTCCCATGAAAATGAGAGTTGTGTTAACAGTTCTCTCAATGGAAACCTATCCCATGCTCTTGGCACTCATTCAGTAATAATAATGGGCTGCTCTTTCTATGTTGAAGAATGAATTATTTTCTATCAGCAAATACAGTAACAGGAAAACTACAGGTGTCACCTCTATGGACCACCTCTCAGCTCTGCCCAAAGCCCCACAACTTGTTACCTTGACAAACCACTGAAGGACATTTCAAAACCATTTTTTGAAGTAAATGGGTACTGAGCAAGGTGGTCTCATGGTAGGTCTCATACAGCTCTTGGGAAGCAAAGAGCCCTATTGTGCCCCTTTTCTGCCACTTTCTGCACTTTTGTTAAAGCAAGTCCACACTTAACTGTAAATGGGTTTTTAATCCATCATCCTCAGGGAGGTGTCACAACTGCCTTCTCTCTCTCTCACCCTTGAACAGGAAAAATAGACATGCTGGTAGCTACAGCTGGCACAGGAGGTACCATCACTGGCATCTCCAGAAAGCTGAAGGAGAAGTGTCCAAGTTGCAAAGTAAGTGGCAAGCCTAAAGCACGTCTCTCTAGTTGGGAGAGCCTCAAACCACTCTGCTTCTTTGTATGTCTTATTCCTTGTAAGCCTGCCCTGGGTCTCTCAGCGAAGCTCTTGGAGTTCTTCAGTGTGAAGGTAGTTCTGAGCAGCAATGAAAGGTTTTCAGACTCCATCTGAAGTCATCATGCTCTGGTCTTGCTGGTGACTAATATTCAGGCTTGGCTCAGCAGGTGAAAACTGGCCCTCAGATTCTCTCACGGGGTGTTTGAGAAATGTACTTCTCCAGTGTGTGCAGCAGCCGTGTGTTTCCTCTCTGACTGTGCCTTGGCTAACTTCTGGAGTGGCTGAGTTTTTTTTTTTTTTTACCAAGTGAAACTTTCTCTGCACACACCAACCTGTGTGTGTACCAGTGTGCAGTTTTAGATTTCCTCACGGAAGTTCGTATCCTGTTTCAGTCGTGAATATTTTCCTGTATAGTCAGGGGTGGCGACGATAAAGTAAAACTTACGTGCCTACAGTTGGCACAAAATATATTGACTGTAATGATGACTGACATGTGAATGAGGACAGTTTTGTCTTGGAAACCCTGTCTTCTGGTTAAATGAAACAAAAGCCGTGTAGAACAAGTGGTGCCCCTCACTTAGTGTGCACAGCCTGAGGAGATGGGATGGGTTGCCAAAGGGCCCAGAGCAGCAAGGCATTCGGTCCGCAGGGGAGGTGAACGTTGCCAGGAAGAGGTAGATGGCAGACCAGTGAGTTGGCTGTGTCTGCAGCCAGAGTGACACCGACAGCTGTAATAAGAACAGCGCTCACGAGTAAATAGCTGTGTTCTCGAAAGCAGCGTGTCCTGGTATGCAAAGTGGAAACTGCTTCTCCAGATCATAGGTGCTGATCCTGAAGGCTCCATCCTCGCTGCACCGGAAGAATTGAACAAGACTGACAAGACAACGTATGAAGTGGAGGGAATTGGATATGACTTTGTCCCCACGGTGTTGGATAGATCTGTAAGTCGTGCTTCTTGGTTTACTGCTCTTTGCCGTCTGTTGGGAGGCAGAAGTGAGGTGCAAGGTGGAGGAGAAACTTGGGAAAGTGTTTCTTTGAGCTGAAAGGGGAGGGCTAATGGGCAGAATTATTCCTGTTCTTTCCCATCAGGAACAGCAGTCCTTGGAGGGCTTTTGTACTGAACATGTTTGTTTTGCAGTGCTAGGAGAAATGCTGTGATCAGGTAACATTGAAAGTAATAATTCCTTTTAAAAACAAATAAATAAAATTAAAATTAAATCCAACCCCTCCCCCACAAAAGTGGGACTGTGTCTAGTAGCTCTACATAGCAGAGGCTGTGTCCCTGGGAAGCCCTCCAAGAGGGGAGGAAACAGGTTGATACTCTCTGGCTGTCTCACAACAGCCTGTTCTCACAGCAAGATTTCAATAAGGAGACTGTTGTGCTAATGTGGTCATCTTACCTTGGTACAAAAAAAAAAAATAGCATATGCAGGATGGAAACCCCAAGCATGCAGCTCTGTAGAACAGCTGTTATCTCAAAGAGCATGGGGTTGAATTTACAGTGTAGTTCTGTAGCTCCCCTAGCCCTCCTCATTTAAAGGGACCCTTGTTTCTGTCTTCCTGCCCCTTCCCAGACAGTGGACCAGTGGTACAAGACCAATGATGAGGAGTCGTTTGCTTTAGCACGCATGCTAATCCGAGAGGAAGGACTGCTGTGTGGTAAGAGCAGATAAGAATCCTTTGGGTTTCTCCGAATAATACGTGGGAGGCTAAAGCTTTGTGCAGATCAGGGAGACCTCCTTACACTTCAGCAGCTGTTTTCCTTGCCCTGGGCTCCTCTATTGCCTCTCCTCTTCTCTTTCATACTTTCTTTCTTGTTTCGCTTGTGGTTTGACAGTTTTGCCTCTGATCTGTATTTCGGCAGGTGGCAGCTCAGGCAGTGCAATGTCTGCAGCTGTGAAGGCAGCCAAAGAACTGAAGGAAGGTCAGCGTTGTGTTGTTATCCTCCCTGACTCTATCAGGAACTACATGTAAGAACCTGCTTGTTTTCTCTTTGAGAGAAAGATTGGGCAGCCCCTCAGACCCCCTTGCAGCAGTGGCGAGCTGAATGCGTCTCTCTTGAAGCACCAAGTTAGCAAAGCAAGGGATGCATTTGGGGCACAACTTCTGAGGTACCTAGAAAGGGTCTGACATGGAGCCCTCTGAAGGCAGAGCTCCTCCTGGTGTCTGACTTGAGTATATTACCATAACTGACTAGTTAAGGCTGTTGTCTGCTCCCTCTGCCTGTGTCCAAGCAGAACACAGCACTACTGTGGCAGAAGCCAGTGCTGGGGGAGAGTTTACAGATGGCAGTGTGAGGGCTTTGAGCTGTGCTGAGAAGAAATTTCTCTCCCACCGTGTTGAAATGTATTCCAAAACATGCTGTCTTCAGCTGTGTTGCATGACTGCTGTTGCATCCAACACAATACTGTTATATTGTGTAGTCATCTACTATGATAGCTGACTACAAACTGCAGAAAGACCTCAACTGAGTACAGGTTGACGTTTCTCCGTTCCAGGCTGTCTCTTTATCATATTGCAAGGGACTGATGTAGTTGAAGCTTCATTTCCTATGGGATTCCTTTTTCTTCCTATGAGTATTTCTTCACTATGTGTCTGGCTGGTAAGCTTGGATGGCAAATGCAGTGCATTTTCAATTACACTTTAATTGTTAGTGATAGTGAGCTGTAAACAGTCACCTCTGTGCTGTTAGTATTGCTGTTAGATATTCAGCCTGCTAATGAGCTTTTTATTACCTGATGCCTTCCAGGTCCAAGTTCTTAAGTGACAAATGGATGATTCAGAAAGGGTTCATGAAAGAAGAAGACCTTGTCAAAAAACCTTGGTAAGCATGTCAGATCCATTTGGATTTTCATGAATCTGTTCTGTTTAGCAACTGTCTTTGTGGCAGTTGCTAATTTAAATCTCAAAGCAATTTTGTACTGCTTCCTTTGCTTTTTAGTTATTTTTTTCATGCTACTGTGTTGGTGTATAACTGCAGGTATTAATCAAATCTGCTTATATTACTTCATTTCCTTCTTCGAGTTATGTGGTAGCAGAAGACGACTTGATGCTTAATGATTTTTGAATGAAAGGGGTTGTGGCTGAAGTGAAGAAAGTAGTATTCGGAGACCCTTGCCAAGACCAGAGTTCTTGAGGGCAAAGCACTACAAGTCTACATGGCTGAGCAAGAATCTTCTATTGAATGTTACCTGTAATACCTGTAAATACGGCTAGCTCTTTGAGAAGGAGCCTAGAATTTTCTGTGTAAGATATAAATAACAAAACTAGGGAGCCTAGTATTCTTCACTGTAATGAATTCTTCACTGTCTGTAATCCTACAAAACAGATGAAATAAGAAAATCGTTTCAGTCTTAAAGCCTTCTCGCACCTGAGTGCCTTTCTGGTGTTGGTGAGAGAACTGGAAAGCCTTGAAGCTTTTACTAACTCCGGCAGAGTCCAGACTCCTTCCTTGCAGCCTTTTGTCACTCCTGTAGTGGTGAATGCCATGGTACGTGAGCAACTGGTTCTGTTCTCTCTGTAAGACTTGCATTGGTTTGGTTTTTATTTTGTCCCAGGTGGTGGAACATCAGTGTTCAGGAGTTAAGCCTCTCGGCTCCCCTGACTGTGCTTCCAACTGTTACCTGTGCAAAGACTATTGAAATTCTCCGAGAGAAGGGATTCGACCAGGTGCCAGTTGTTGATGAATCTGGGTATGTCCATACATATCTCTGTACATATATATCTCTATCTCTATATATATCCATTTATCTCTATATGCAATACATATCCATATGTATCACTTCTCTCACCAGGGATGTCTTTAAATCCTGAATAGGAGTATAATATGCTTTCTCTCATCTTTCTTCAGCTACAGTAACGTGGTTCAGAAATGTTGCCTTAAATGTTACCACACCAGTGGTGGGTTTAATATGTTGTCATGCTGGGACTCTCCTGCCTTTCATGTAATAAGCTTCTAACGATTATTATGGTATACTTACTCAGTGTGTCTCTGCAGGATGGCTTTATTGTTTTTACTACAGCTGTTTAACTTATCAAAGCAAAACTTCCTATTTAAAACAAACAATGCCAAACCTACCATCGTCACCAGAGCTTCCACCCAATGTCTTCAGAGCATTGTGTTACAGTGCAGTGAGGTAGTGGCCCCTATAAACCAGGATGTCCCCAGCAAACTGGTATGCCTCAGTACCCTGTAGGTCTCCTGTAGGACAGGCTGAATAATGAACAGTTGCCCAGTTACTCTTCAGTCACAGTGCTAACAGAAGGGATTAGTTGTTACAAACCTGGTAATATGCTTGCAGGGAGGAGGGGAATGAGCAAAATTGAGGAGAGCTTGTCTTTGGCCTTGCCACACCTTTCAAAAGGACAAATGAGGGCATAAAACAATGAGGTCTGCTTTTCAAAAGCTCTCTGATTGCAAGAGCTAGAGGTACTCTTCTGCGCTAGATGCTCACAAGGGCCAGCCAGCCACCCACAGCACCCGCTGACTTCTGTGCGAGTCTCCAGAGCTTCTGAGAACTGGACTCCAGGTATCTCCTGCAGAGACACAGAATCCAGTTATATACCATCAATAAGTTTGCTTTATGCAGTGAAGCAGTTGAACTGACTTCTGCAGACTAGCTGAAAGTGGGTGCTTTTACCTACAGAAACACCAAAGGCTCTTGTATTGTTTAACTATATCTTATTTCTCTTCTTCCCCAGGGTGATTTTGGGCATGGTTACCCTGGGTAATATGCTTTCTTCACTACTTGCTGGAAAAGTTCAGCCTTCAGATGAAGTCAGCAAAGTAATCTACAAGCAATTCAAACAGGTAAGCAACAACTCCCACTTCTCTGGTTTAAAGTACTATTGCGGGTGTCCTAACACTACGGTGGCATCGGGTTGGGTAAGGTTTACCTGGGACCATACAGAACAGCCGTTATTGAGCACAGACATGGGGCTTGCATAAACTCTGTCCTAGGTCGCTCAGTAGCTCCCAGACTTGTGTTGTGGCTCTATAATGGGCTGTTCTATTAATTCAGCAAGCTTTCTTCTGCCATTCTTGTCTTTACTCCCTCCCCCCAAAACAGCATGGAACCAGGCAATTGACTATCCAGTGGAAAAGACAACGAGATGTTGAAACAGCTCTTACTAAATACTTTCTGTATCAGCTGGAAGTGGGCAGCTGTTTGCCTTTTGTATCACATGCCTCCCTAAAACAGGGGGGGTGGATGGCAGGTGAAAGCTGTTGTTGTCAAGATATGTGAATTTTGATGTTAGCCAGTTTCACCTGTCCATCCAATATGGTGTAGCAAGAGATCACAACTTCCCAGCTGTATGCGTGCTCTTCTAAAATATATAACTATTGTTGCTGTTGCTTTGCCTCACTTACAGAGAAAGATTTTTTTTTTTAACATGGAATGCTTGACTTAGCTTTCACCAGGTTTTCAGTTTCAACAGTCTCACAGTAGATGAGGTGCTGTATTGAGGAAGTTTGTGTCATGCTGCTGTTCAATCTATGAACTACCAAGTCCCTGAGGTTGAGAGAGAATGCTAGTTCTTTACAGATCAAATGTAAATGTATTTTTTCCTTCCCAGGAAGATAATCAAACATCAGGTGGAAATGTGGTGCGTAACTAAATAGTTTTGTTCATGTCCTCCCTCACTTGGACACCTTAAGAGTTTCTGGGGCTGGTGTTGTGCGATCGCTTCTGTAGCTATAGTGGGGTTAGCTATAGTAGCCAATTCTCTGCACTTCTGAGGTTGTGGCTTTTTTCCATGGACAGCTTGAACTTTCTCATGCTTCTTCAGTAAAGAACAGCTTAACCATTTCTTCTCAGCTCTGACATTTCTTGGTGGAGGATGGAAGGGGATAAACATTACAGTGGTGGTTTTGCTAACATGCTAACTGAAAGCATCATTCGTTGGTTATTTTTCATTTGGCTTGATGATTTAATGGAGAAACGTGGTTAAATGCACATAACCTCAGAAGTATTGTGAATTTTGATTTTCTTACCACTTTAGTCAAGCTTATTTGACTTGTTTACTGGTGAAATTGGGAGAACGGATCATCTGCATCACTGAAATTACTTAGGATATCCTACAGTTAGGATCTGTACCACAGCATGCATCAGTAGAAGAGGTCCACTTAGCCTGTGACAACCAAGGCAAAACTGTCTTTTAGCAATGCAGGAAACTCTTTGATGGCCACAATTATTTTCTTCCTTTAATCTAAGAGAACGGAAGATAACTTGCAAATCCAAACACGTATTGTGTGTTAGTGGAGGGAAGGACAGTTGTTGTGGAATCGGATGTTAGTTCCAGTGGTTCGGGGTCTTTTTACCTCTTCTTCCCCCCAAAAGAAATAGCTTTGTGTCAGTTGCTAACATCTGTTAGATGTGGTGCAGACATAGCCCTAGCAGATTTCTTGTCTGTCTTTACCAGAAAAGAGGACTGGGGTGCAGACTCTGACACTTTCCTGTTTCTATACCTACTGTTTGTTAGCCTGTTCCCTGGTGTGACTTTGGTCAGTGTCCTAAACCTTTTAATCCTCAGCATCCTTATGGGATGAGAGCCTCCTTTTGGGAAAGGAGATAATTTAGTTGCAGGGACATGAGCAGTGCCTTGTTGCTTGCTCATAGGGTCAGACAAGCAGTCCCAGTCACGTGTAGTTTGGTAGCATGTGCGTAGGCTAACTGCTGTAAGGACTTAGCAGGTTTAAAAATATATGTTTGTCCAAATATGGGAAAACTCATGGGCAAAATAGTTAGGGAGATTAAATAAGCAGTAGCGAGATAGGTAAAAACAGTGCGGGAATTCTACCAGTTTTCCATTAAACGCTTCAAAACTTGTTAAGGTCTTCATAGGTGTCCCAGTACTGCCTGTGGGCTGCTTGTCCTGGTCATTTAGCTTACCCAGTCCCTGAAGGCAGGTCTATTGTTTGCACAAAACTGCTTGTCAGTGGTGGTGACTGATAGCTAACGTAACTTGGCAGTAGGTCCGAATTTCCCTCCACCCCTTGCCTTACACATAAGCTTAAGGATCAGCGCTTTGGTATGTACTGTAGCCTGCTGGTCCTTTAAACGCAGGCTGCTGGGAATCTTCCTTTTGATCTCTTCTCACTCACAGCGTGGAAACCAGAGCTCTGTGTTTCAGTTCAGCCCGACTGTTCATGTTGGTGGTGTTTATTTCCCAGTCACAAGTTGAGCTCATTGCAGAATAAAAGTTTTTTTTTTTTTTTTTAATTTGCAGTGCAAGACTCTTCTTTACTACAAATTCATTTAATCCCCTTTAATGAAAGTATGTCAGATAGTGGCTGCTGCTGTTAGCTTGGGAAAGTCACCTGGATAATAGACCTGTTGCTGTTGCTAAATACTTTAAAGCATGTAGGAAGAACGATTTTATGCATTCTTTCAAATGTTTCCAGAAAGTGATTAGCTAAGTGTTTCAGAAGGACCTGTATTCTTTATTGCAGAGCCAGCACAGGGTGCTTTCTTGTTTAGTCTTAGCAAAGTTGAACTGCTTCACTAAACATGAATTATTGATTCTCAATTCCTTGATTTACACCGGAATACAGTGTTAGCCAAGCAATGTTCACCCTTGGTTTTATTTTTGGCTTGTTTGGGCTTTTCTCTGTTCCTGTGCTACGTTCTCAGATTTTATTCACTTCCACAGTGATTTGCAGCCTGATTCATTCACTTTCCCAGTCTTGCTAGAGTAAAATCACTAAGTATAATCTTGAGTTTTATGGTAACGTCTCTTGTTACACATGGAATACTTCTCTACCTTCTCCCTCATAAACACTTTTCAGCTGTTGAGTATATTCATTATGTTTTCAGAATCAGAATGAAGATTTCACACGCTGCTTTGTTTTGTTTCGTTTTCTTGGAAATTAGAGACAAAGAAAAAAACCTCTGATCTTTTAACTCAACCTTGATTTGTTAATGTTTTACAATACTTAGGATGTGAGCAGTATATAAATGCTGACATACTGTTTTTAACACTAAATGGAGTATATGGGGATTATATACCACTAAACATATAGTGGACTGTTTTATTTAAGTTCTGTAACTCTTTCTTCAGATTAACCTGAAAGACAACTTGGGGAAACTCTCTCATATCCTGGAAATAGACCACTTTGCTCTAGTGGTCCATGAACAAATTCAATGTGAGTATGATGCACTGCACCTTGCAAGATGTAATCTTTTTAAGAATGATAATAAGAAGCAAATACAAGCATGAGTGTGTAAACAAGTGCTAAAGAAGCCAAATAGCCAAATGCTGTGTGTGTGTGTGTGTGTGTGTGTGTAACTGTGCTACTAACACTTAGCAAGACATTAGCACTGCAGCTCTTGTGGAATAAGTGTTGAATCCATTAATAACCCCATGGTCTGTAATATACCTGCTGTTGAAGCAAGCTGCTACTCAGAACTGAACTCCTGAGTCTAGCCCACTGTGCAGTGACTTTATTCATTGGCTGACTGCTACAAACACAAGCTCTGCAATACAACTGATTTTTGCTTCTCGCTACTCCTGTCACACAATATCCAGCAGTTCCATCAGAATGAGTGTCCCAGGTTAACTACAATTTTTTTCTTTCTAAAGCAAAATTTTCAATTTCATGAAGTGCAGTAAGAACTAGATGTCAACTCTGACATTACCTTCTCAAGATAGCTTAATATTTCTTCCTGTATCTCATTTAAAATAACTTATTCCCCTTCATTAGACACTTCCTTACTCCAAACTCTACTCTTCTTCATCCGTCTCGAAACTCTTTACACTGCTTTCTTTATGAACTGGAAATGATTAAAAAAAAAATCTTCAGAAGTTGCTTATATCACTGTTACACGTGAATGGCTTTTTTTTTTTTTTTTTCAATGAAACAAAGATTGAGTAAATTAAAAGTCCTGGACAATCCAGCTGGCTGAACAAATTGACTAGAAGTAGGTCAAGCATTTCAATACAGCCAAACTGAAGGAACGAGGAACTCTAGACTGTAGGTAAAGGGCCAGAGGGTCTTTCAGATATTTGGTTTCCAGATCAAAGGCTTATGGTCACAATGAAAAATCCCCTGAACCTGTGCTCTCAATGCAGCAATGCTCAGATGGTTAATAAAGTTTTTATATATGAATGAGAAGATGCTGTACTCTGATTTTATGCTAACTCTCTATTTGAGAGAGGTGTAGGAGGATGGTATTGTTGCATGTCCTTCTCTAGTGACCCTTGGATCAAATGGGATATGATCAATTTGCAGCCATTTCAAGTAGAGTGACAGAAACTAACATATGAGGAAAATATGCTCTGTAACAAAGGGTTTGTTTTGAATTTTCATGTTGAAATTAAATACGATGAACCCTTCTTCTTCTTCCTGCTTCAGTTTCTAGAGGCCTTTTGTTGAGGAGCCTTTCTGAACTGAAAGGCCTTGCCATTCCCTGTGTGACTGTCAGTCAAGATGACATTTGGGTTCCCTCTCAATATACAGGGGACATCAGTGATACCAACTCCAACAGGAGGCCGTGGCACTTGGAGCTGGGATGGCTTGGGCACCTGGCATTGCAAACACTGCCGTTAAAGCCAAGTGGGATGGCGTGTCTTTGTGCCTCCTAAAGACAGAATCCCCTCTTTCTGTTTCTGTGTAGATCACACCAACGGTTCCTCCAGTAAGCGGCAAATGGTGTTTGGCATTGTTACGGCCATCGACCTGCTCAACTTTGTAACTGCACGAGAACGGGAAAGAAAGTCCAGCTAAAGTCAAGGAGCAGTCTGGAGCCTCTTCAACAATGTTTTGCAATCTCCAGCAAAGAATCAGGTTTATTTCTTAGGTTGAATGCTCTGTCCCTAAGGTGTTTGTTTTTAAATTCTGAAAATAAGCAGTTAGCTATCCTGCTGTCAGCTATACAGCCAGTGCGTTTTCCCATATTGCACAGCTTCTGGGAATTTGTTTTGTAATCAGGTTACACAATATTTCATAAGACAATTTATTTTTATACCTATATATATGTAAAAATATTGCCTAAATTAACTGGTGTGTTCCTTACCTGTTGTGTCCAAAGTCTGGCTTTTCAAAAACATTTTCAGGTGCATTAAATATGTTGAAATAGAGTTACTGAAGCTTTTTTTTTTTTTT
>VXAA01002051.1:1031696-1072325 GCA_013399115.1 Anseranas semipalmata
TTTTTTTTTCTGTGCAGGGGTGTTAAGTTAGACAATACGGTGGAGAGACAAAACTGGGATTAGGGTGTGGAGAGTAGAAAGAAGGAGGTGTTTCCCTCTTGGTGACATCAGTGTAAAACAGCAGGACAGTGTGAGAGCTAGAGTTGATGTTTGGCTCAATCAGCTCCTCTGAGACAAAACTGACTTGACTGGAGGCCTGACAATGAACTGACAAAGACAAAATAGTGACTTTCTTCTACACAGTGCGTCAGCTTTCACTGGAAAGATAGACCTTTCTCTTTTTTCCAACTGTACATTGATAAATAAGCATGGGTGAAAAGGTTAGAAAGTAAGATTGAGCTTCTTGCCTGAAGGTTTTTTAAAATCATGCTGTTTCATCTAGTACCTTCTCCTCACCTCCCACCCTCCTCTTTATCTATGTTTATGCCTGTTTTAAAAAAAAGCCAAAGATAATCTGTCAAGAGCTGTAACTCTTTTTCAAGTCCTGTTCAAGTGTTCCCAAGCTGTAGCTCCTTATGTAATGTGCAGTAGGTGAGTACAACTACAACTTTTTACCACTTCCATAATTCTCTGGATTTCTCAGTAGTGTTTGACTTGTGCAGCCATGGCAGAGTTTGTTGGCAGTAGCAGCTCATCCACGCAGTGCTCTGCTGTTGGAATCACTCTATGGTTAAAGGAGAAAAGTAGCTATTCTTCATCTTAATTAAGACTGCCCTAATCATCGTATTCTGACTGGCCTTTTGCCAAGAAAAAAGATTATGATCAGCAAGAGTGACATTTTTCTTAGCTTATCTCTTTCTACTGCAGTAAGAAAATACTATAGCTGGGGCTATTGGTGGTAAGATAGAAAGCTTAAAAAAAAAAGGCAATGAGTCAGCTAAGAGAAAACAAAGGTGTTAAAAAAAAAAATAATCACACTTACTACCTTCCACCTGCTGTATATTGATTTCTTTTTTACCCTGCTGGCCTCCCTGTAGCAGTGGAATTTGCTTTACATATTGGAACTGTGTGCTCAGAGGACAGGTGTCCTCTCTCCCCTGTCCCACGTCACTGCTGAGCAAAAGCATAAAGCAGAGCCTTTGCAGTTGCGTGTTGGGTGATGCTGGCCTTGAGGAGAGTGGATAAACAAAGGGAAGCAAGAGCTCAAAGCCAAAGACGTGACACCAGTAATACTGTCTGCCTGCCAAGAGTGTGACAGGTTGGTTTGCCTTCTAGCTGCTGCTTTTTTAGTGGATGTTAAGAATTTTGTAATAAAGTCTCAGATTGATTTCTATTAACTCTTTAATGCTGTGCCGATGGATGCTAAGTTTATTCTGTACTTCCTCAGTTTATTTTCTTAGACATTGGCTGTCTCTTCAGATTAGGGCTAGTAATGAAGTAACATGACCCACGGTCTCTCTTGAGCGCTTGCTTTCTCAAGTAAGTGATGTGAGTGGTGGAGACTTGTAGACTAAACAAAAAGTTGGGAATTGGAGGTCATTGAGTTGCTGTCAGGTGAGGGGAGAAAGGAAGCAGCAGAGTCACCAAAGTGATCTGGTGTCTGTGGCTTGGGTGGAAGCAGATGGCCCTTACCATTTTAATTCCAGCACATGCAGGTTGATGCTTTATCCCTCATGGGTAAATAATACAGGCTGGTGCTGCAACTGAGAAAGAATAAATAATAGTTTAGATCTACCTTCTGAGACTTTGTTAGTGTCTGGATTAATATTTTCAAATTCTCTTTGTAGAAGCAAGAGTCATCAATTAGACTCACTGGGGAGAGGAAGCACCCTCCAAGAATGATTCATCTTTAATACCAATTGTAGAATAGGGGTGAATTACACCAGGAGATACTTACCTTAAACTATGGTTTAACCATTAAATTCATATACTTCTTTGAGATTTAAGACAACTTTTCCTAAGGCTCTGGAATAAACTGCCATAAAGTTTAAAAATGTGCCACCTCAATAATAGGATGGTAGATTTTTTTTTATTTCTTTAGCCTCATGCTTTGTGGTGATTTCTTTCTCACTGTTCCCCCTCACCTAGTGTGAGTACCAGATATGTATGTGTTAAAGGTGCTTCTTTCAAATCTGGATTAGTTTTTCTAGGCTGAACCGCTCTGTCTTAGGCTGTGTCAGTGACGGATGTAAGAAGTCATCTTTCAAACTGTATCTTTGAGCTACTTCCCCAAGGGGTCATAAATAATTTAGCACAGTTAAGGGCATGGTTCTTGCTTTTAGCAGTTCTTAAATCATTTGCTGCTTAGCACAGACAGAGTCTGTAAATGGTGAGTTGTATCCCTATAGACATTACTATTTCAGCCAAACTTCTGAACTCCTTTCCCAATTATTTCAAATACTGTTGTCAGATATATTTTCATATATATTCTTAATTTACAAGGAATGCTGAGAGGAACTTGTTTCTTTGATTACCTGTACTTTCACTGTATCCTTTGATTTCCACACTTGTAAAAGAACTCGTGTACTTCACTGGATGCTACTAACTGAAGTGTTTGCTACAATCGTAGCTGTCACTGCTGCTAAATTCTGGCATTACTGTTGCTCTTAAAAATTGATTTTGCTTTTTATCTGATTTTTTTTCCCACCCATTTTTCCATCTGATCTTGGCTGTGGGGAGGGGGATACTTCAGTATTTTTTTTTCCTTTTCTTTTTGTCCCTGTAAAAAGTCCATGTCCCAGCCTAACTGAATTTAGTGAGAAATATGAGAAGGGCAGAAGGAGATTCCCAGATTTCTTTTCAGAAGAGCAGTACAAGAGAGAAGTAAGATTGCTAAGTTAGGGTTGAGGAAGCAGAAGATTAATGGGTAGCTTTACCTTTGACACAGAGGAAAGTGTGAAAATTTTAGCTTGCTGTTTTAGTTTTCTGTTCATATATTGATCTCTGCCATGTCATAAAAAATGGGTAGTATTGCTGACTAAGAAGGAAGGGTTGGTTAGAGCTGGTAGGGAAGAGGGGATGTGAGACTCCAGCAATCCAAGTAAGTAACCTTAGTGATCCAGCTGCACTGCTCTGCACGTGCAGTTTTTTAGGAGCAGGAGCTGTTTCCTGTTCTAAACTGGCACAAGGAGATGGTGGTCACCAGCCACTCTTATGCAGAGTAGCAGCACTGTTTGAGCAGAGGAACTGGGGAAATAGCTGGAGTCACTGAATAACTGAAAAACTTTCCAGAGCTCTTTCCTGTAGTAGGAATGAAGACAGCAAGGAGGAGGGGACAGGGAGTCCTGCAAAACTGAAGTTCCTGTGATGCAAAAGTTCATGACTGTGATGCTTTTCTGCGTATGTGAAAGTGTTCTTTCACCTTGATCCTAGTGAGGAGTTGTAGGGCTGTATTAATGCCTGACTCATCTCTCTCTCTGTTTCAAATGCTGTGAGGACCAAGAAAGACATCTCGGTTTGCTTGTTTGGTCTTTAACCCAAAGTCCAAGCCCAAAGCTTGAACAGAACTATATATATATGTATGTATTTTTTTTTCCTGAAGTGCGTGCCTGCATCTTCTGTTTACCTGTGCTGTTTAAGCAAAAGCTGACTGTAAGCCTGAAAACTATTTTGCACATGGTTATTTATATAAACAATTTATGCTGTTTGTATGTCACTGTAAGAGACTATCAGTCTCTTGCTTTAATGTTGGCTCTGCGAAAATCCTTTTGTTTTCTCACCTGAAGACAATTATCCAGTAAAAACTGTATATTTTGCAAGGCGTTGTCAGGCAACAACTTAAGGATCATTTTGAAGTTGTAATGACCAAAATTACTTCCCGCTTTTTCCACAAGCTATGGCTGACTCCAGAACATTGTATCGCTGAGTTTCCTCTAAGCAGACAGACCGGTCTCATCTGCCAACCAAACTTGTTGATAAATGGTTTCTGAAAACTTGTGTGTGAATTTCACACAGCATGCTCACCGTTAGGAGCTGCCTAGCATTGCCACTGTTGCCCAACAGCCTTTCTTACAGTGTAGTATCAACACGCTACGGTGACAAAGGGAAGTCTTTTTATGCTTTAAGGAGCTGGGAAAAATCAATACTATGTGCTGTATTTACTGCACAAACATTCACAATACAATATAAAGAATTCAATAAAAGCTGTTTGATTGCAGAATGACTCTGAGTTTATTTTTTAATGGCAGTTGAAGCTGAAAGTATATTAGACTAGGCTGGGAGGAGTTTCTATCAGCTGCAGATGATCTCCCACTTCCAGTGTACGGACTGCAGCTCTCTTCTGTCCCCAGAGAGCTGCAGGTATGGCAGGACTGTCAGTGAGTCAGGCCATGGGCTGCTTCTCATGGCTGGCTCTACTACAATCCTGTTTTTTCTGTGCAAGGTAGGAAAGGAAAGAGGTAGAGCTAGGGCTGGAATGGCACCGTTGAAGTTCCTACAGCCGCCTGTGTGGTCAGTTGGATTGATATTTGTGAATGGATACAGAGGGTATGGGCCAACCTGCATCTCTGTGAGAGGGCAACGCAAAGGGAATTAACATGAGGTTAGAAAGTTAAAAGGTGCATGAACACGAGTGACATGCACAGGAGTTGTTCTGTGGATAAGGAGCAGCTGGCAGGAACCGGTGGGGCTGGCTGGGCTGTTTCAGAGCTACGTGTGCATGCTGCTGCTCAGCTCCATTCCCTCTTGGCAACTGCTCAGGTTAAACCAGGGTGAAGGTGGATTATATCTGCCAGGCAAGTGATAAAAAGGTAAACCTCAGGCCTTGGTTTGCAGTCCCCATTGCCTTGTGGGGCCAGTCCCTGCTCAGCCCCTTCCACATAGGGAGATGGGCTGGCAGGGCCCTAAGCTGGCACCTTATTTCATCACCTACAGGGGCAGGGGTGGAGACTCGCAAGGAGGACCTCCTTGGCCTGCTTCAGGTGTCGGGGCAGCGCAGGATGAAGTCCATGCTAGCTCATGGGTTTCCCTGTAGGGGCACGGTTAACCTGCCTCCTCCCATGCAGAGAGTGCCTTATCTCTGGCTTTATCTTCCTGCTCCTGATCCGGGGGCATGGGGTGACTGACCCAGCAGGTGATTGATGCACAAAACTTTCCTTACACATCCCTTTTATATGTTCAGTTGAAATGCTGGCCTTGTCCGCAGCAATTGCGGATCGTTGCCTTACCTTCACCTTTTGGCAGTCTATAAGAAGTAAAATGGATCGTGATATCGCAGCCTGATATGCAAAAGGCCAACGTTGCTCCCAGGCTCACCTTTGCAAGGCACGGCGCGCTGTTCCAGCAGAAAGGCCAAAGGCTAACGGGGCACGGAGAGCAGCCAGCAGCTCATGGGATCAAGTTCCACCTTGGGAGTAGGCGAAAGGCCTTCCTGCCCCGCTCCGTGCTGCTGCTCCGGCCACGGTCCCCAGCAGGGAGCTGAGCCAGCTGCAAAACGTGAGGTGGTCAGAAGTTTTAGCCAGTGCAGCTACGGAGAGAAACATCCAAGGCTAGGCTGGAGGGGCAGTGAGAGGGGGAGCTGGAAAGAGGACGGGCAGAGGTCCCGTGCCACCCCTCCTAGCCAAGGTAGCACTGTCATCGCGAGCTGAAGGTGACGCTTGCCAATCTAGTTGAGACAATTGCACCTTTTCTCTGTTTCCACGTTAATCCTTTGGCAAGTGGGATCTGCTCGGATGAGCACTGGGGACTGGTGGGCGATGGGAGCACGCAGACAGGTGCAGCACCTCCTGCTTTTTCAGGCCGAGGCGCTGATGAAGTTTGCCTAAGCTCTGGTGTGAAGCTTGAGCCCTTAGCATGTCCCCGGCATGCCCAGAGGGTGCTGCGTCGGTAGCGGCCCCCAGGTTTGGGTGGCACATGCAGTGACTGTGCACACCCTGGCTTGGAACGCGTCTCCCGGCGGTTAGGCGCTGCCTGATGGCACTGCCAGGAATGAACCATCCACAGCTGCGGAGATGCCCCTCCTCGTGGATCACAGATGCAGGGAAAATTACTGGGTACAATCTGCTGTTCTGGCTTTGAAGATAACGGGAGGACTTCAGTCTGGAAAGCTACCTTATGAAGGCAATAAATTCCCTTTGGAAAAAAAAAAAAAAAAGAAAAGAAAACATACGTGTTGCTGATAGGGGTGCCACTACCTTTGCCAGCACAAGGTAAAACCAGATCCATCTGAGCTTTGCTCATGAAATATCCCTGAGGGCATTCTTTATTTATAATGGTTTACCAGAAGCGTGCCATTGGTGAGCGAGGTGGCTGTAAACGGGCTGTGGGAGGATTTCCAGGCTTTTTTTTTTCCTGGCCTTCCCTAGAGAAACAAAGTGATAACGAAACGGAGCCAGGCTGCTTACCTCTGGGGCAGCGTTTCCACCGGGAGCAGGAGGTGGGCTTCTCCCGGGGTGAATCGGGGAGCTGCCCTGGTCCTCGGGGGTCACATATGGGCTCGGCCAGCCGATGCTGCAGGGCCGGTGAAGCTGCAGGTGCGAGAAGGCTTCGGGCTCTTGCAGCGGCCCCTGGCACTGCCGTCCCCAGCCGTTTGCCCCAGGTTGTCCCCTCAGAGGCCGGGGAGAGGATGGGGGATGTAGAATGGAAGCTGGTGAGCGCGGTGACACGGCCTCGGTCCTGGCCGTGTGGAAGGAGCGGGCCAGGGTCAGGAAGACGATTTGGGAGGGGAGGATCTTGGCGCGAGGAGGCAAACCCCTGCCAGCGCGCGAGGAGCCCGGCCTGCAGGAGGGTGCTGCCGGGTTGCAGCCACCCAGCCGGGCTCCTGGGCCCTACCTGGGGATGCCGTGCCTGGACGCAGGGCCCACCGAGCCCCATATCCTGCGTGTCTCAGCACCCTGCTCCCTGAGACAGCCAGGGAGGTCGTGGCAGGCTTTGTCTGCCTCACCGGCTTCCAAGGGAAGGACAAGAGGACATGGAGGCACAGGTCTCAGTGCCACCCGCAGCTGTGCCACGCGGGCCGTGCCCTGTCCCCGGAGAGCGCGGGCAACCCAGGGCAAGGGACCTTGCTTCGAGGTGTGAAATTGTGCTAGCTGTGATAGCAGCAAGGTAAGCTCAAAGGAGGTGCCGGCTGTGACGTGGGAACAGCACTGAGCCTGTAGCACCCTCTAGTCAAGTTTTCATAACGGGGTCCAAACAAAATGAAGAATTCAAGTTTATACAGGCCTTTATTTTACAGCCCCTGGATAAGTGACTCCATACTTCAAAGTGCTGTGTGCTCTGCTACTGCCACAGAGTTGCAGGGTAGCATCCATTAAAAGGCCCAGGCTACGCAGAATGGGGTCCCGCCTGCTGGCGTGGGCTTCCCATGGAGCTGCAGCACCAACTCACTGTGCTGTAGGTTGCCCACAGGCTGCAGCAAAGCCCTTGTGTTATTTGCTTTTCTTGGAAATAAAGCAGTGACTGACACCGCTTGGTGGCTAGAAACTCAGAGTTCCTGGGCAGTGGTGGGACCTAGAGCCAGGGCTCTCCTGAGGAGCATCTCTTCTGGCCTGAGGGTGCAGGTGGCTGAGTCACGTTTCAGGCACAACCTGGGACTTAGTTGTCTTTGTGCCAGGCCTGGGTACCTCCCCAGAGCCTGTGGGCTGGCTGCCGGGCTCGAGGCCAGCTCAAACTGCAGCTCCTGCAAAGCAGGGTTAGGAGAAAGTGTGGTAGGACAGCCATGTGTCATGGCTATGTCCAGCCACCGCTCTGCTCGGGGCCAAATGCCCTGGGTCACTCGGTGGTAGAGCTGGAGGATGGTGAGGGAGGGAAGAGCCTGCAGGACCTGAGCGGTGGTGTGGCTGTGAGGAGAGCAGCCAACTCTCCTGTTACGACCTGTGCACCCCGGCGTTATTCTGAAGAAAAATCCATGTATTTAGGAGCAAAGCTAAGTGCTGTGTACGCTGCAGGGTGCACTACTCTTTCAGCAGCTAATGCTATATCATGGCTTCTTTCGGCAAACAGATGCACGTTCTTTTCACGCCTGCCAACTCTCAGGTTTTGGAAAGCAGCTTCCTCTTTTAGTGGCAACCAGCTGGATCTGTACACCCAAACAAACAGGGCAAACGGCCTGTGTGCGTGTGTGTGCAGACTACCCCTGTAGTCCCTGCATGGTGTAGTATGTGACAGATACTTCATATCCACGGGGAAAATGAAGTGAAGGCAATGTGCCTGTTCATAGCAAGGCCGATGCCGTTTGGACACATCGGTATTTGGGAATGTGCTAATCAGCTCCATGGGCAAGCACAGTGGGCCTGGCCTGCAAAGGGTGGGAAACCCACTGTGTTTGGAGTTGTTCATGCCTGGGATTACCCCCCAGTCTCCTCGTAAGAAATGCTAACTGCAGAGTGAGGCTAGCTGTGAAATATGATGCTTCTCAGAAGAGTCAGTGGGGTCTGGCCATAGGCAAGTACATTCTTTATCTGGTTTTCGTAAGATTTAAATTATAGGAAGGAGGGCTTCACAAAATCTGTATTTTGGACAGATGGCATGTGCCATGTTTCACCTGGAATGGTTTTGTGCTAAAATAATGTTTTTACACCAAGTGTGCTGACAAGTAAGCAATACATTTAACATCAAGTAACATCTTCCTTTTTTTCCAGTTTACCCACATAAGTCAATACCAGTTATCACGAGCAGTATTCCAACTCACAGTCCCATTCAGCTTGACCAGTAGAGTGGAGGAAGAGCTCCTCTGCCCTGAATTATCTGCTGGGCCTTCCCAGAATGTTGCTAACCCTTCTTTTCCTGACATCGTATCAAACCCCACCATGGAGCTTTAGCTGCTTTGAAAAAGCCATTTTGCTGATTAAATTACTTGGGAGAGAAAAACACATGGGGGAAAACGTGGGTTTCTTCCTGCTTTGTACAGCAGAATGAGGAAAATATTGAAAATGGATCATCTCCTCTAGGAGAAAATCCACCAGGGATGAAGGCTCTGGGGCCACAAAAGCTCTCTTCTCCCAAGCACCCAGAAATAAAACCCGAGTGCCACGTCCCTTCCACCCCTGCTGAGGTGAATACCATGAAACTACCTCTGCAAAGAGCCTTGAGGATGATCCCTTGAAAGCAGAGACCCTCTCCTCTGCACCCAGACATGAGCATTCTTGTGATAATACCTTCTTGTGAGACCAAGGAATTGTCCGAGCGCTCTTGGCCGATTCCCTCACTTCCTCTGCCTCGCTCTCTTTTTACGTCTGGCTGGCTGGTTCTCGCCGGTTGCTGCTTCCCAGCCCAGGGGTAATGGGGCTTCATCAGCAGAATCCTGTGGGGCAAAAGCTGCAACATAACCATTCAGGTAAAATACAGGGCAGCACCAGTCTGATACAGCACAAACAGCTTCAGGTTTGTGATGCGCTCCTGTGTTTTTTCAACTTAATAATGCTTAAACACAAACACCACAGAATGGCAAGATTAAACACCCATGAGCCACGAGTTTTTATTGTGTGTGCGCTCTGTCAAGTTCCTGCCCTGTTCATGTGGCACAGAAACACGACAGGGACATCACTGCAGACCCCAGCCAGCCTCCCGTGGACTAGTTCCTCCTCTGTTCTTAACTCAGGAGCAGACAAAGAATGAAAAACTGTGTCAAAATGCCTGCCATCCTCAACTCCCAGGGGCAAAATGGGCTGTGTGCATGCCTGCTCTACCATCCGTGTGCCTGGAGTTTGCTGAAGAGCCGATGCCCTGTCTAGACACGGAGGCTGGAGGTAGGTGACTTTTTAAAAACTGGACTCGGTCCAAACAGCAGTTCTGGGGATGGTGGTGGTGAAATTGAGAGTTCTCATCAGATCTAGCCACTAGCTTTTAACTCACAAAAGCAAACAAACAATAAAGGGGATGGGAGGATTTTCTCAAAGCCCCCAAACTAGCCATTTAGACCTTTTCTGAAGAAAATGTTTCATTAAAAAAAATCTCTGAGCAAAGTATTTGATTTCAAAATGAGCTTCACTCCCTCCAAACTCCCACACAAACCTCTACTTCATTTTAGGCTAGAAAGATCTCAATTTCTTTCAGTTTGGTCACGAAAAAGAAGAACTTTACTTTTTAATGTGGCTTCGCATCAAGCATACGCTGCTTCAGGAGGTAGCCAGGGAGAGCTGGCTGGGTTATTCTGTAACTGCAGTGCCCAGAAAACACAGCTCTTACCAGGGTTAGGATTATTTGCAGCTTCTTTTTGAGAGATCTGCATGATCTGCGTCACATCAGATAGCCCACAAGATTTTTCTACAATGGATTACCTCTGGCAATGTTTTCCAGAGATTTCATTTATTGCAAGAAGACCAAAGGTAATGTCATTCCTGTGCTAATGCCTACAATAGTCTTCTCTTTGGAAGGTTTGATTCCAGAATAAGCATTCCAACAAACATTATTCTTGCTTGACTGTCTGAATAGCAGTGAAGTTATTCAGCAGTGAACACGACTGCGTTGAGGGGGAGCAGGGCCCAGCGGTGGGAAAGAGAGGGGAAAGGAGGGACCTGAATTCCCGTGGGCTCTCCCTTTTCTAGGAAATCTGCACCCAGATAATTTCGTGATTGCCCCAGCCAGTGTTTGAGAATCACTGTGGAGTAGAAGACATTGCGGCTCTCAGCTGACTTAACAGTAAAGCAGTTGGGTGAGAAGCTGGAGCTAGGGTGAGAAAGAGAGAGAGGTTTAGGGCTGGAGTCTGTGCGGAGACTCACCCTGGGTTCCCAGAGGACACACCGAGTCCGTATCAGACAGCACCTAATGTGGTACGTCGTTTCTGTCACTGCTTATGCCTGATTCAGCCACAGACTAGAGCTGAACTAAAGCAGCAGTGTGAGACACAAAATGAAGTCACAGAAATCACATTCTGAAACGACCACAAAATTGCTGGGGGATGGGCTGAGAGCACTTCTGAAGATAAGTATAAATTAATATACAATAAATTGCTTATCTTTTTAATGTCCCAATCGTTTACGCTCAGAGAGCAATCAGATGCTGGGTATAATTAGGTGTGGGGCAGGACCCAATCAGCATCATCTCCACAGAGCACTCTACTGCCGCTCATTGGCGTTTGCTATCACAGGGCACATATAAACTCACTGCTGAAGCACAGCGAAAGCACTCGGCCAATACACTGGAGGTGGTGAGTATGGTTTATCTATTTCCAAACATGCTTCTTTTATAATGGCAAAGTACATGGGAGCCGTGCCTACTAACCAGGTAACGTTGTTATCGTGGGAAGGCTTGGGAAGAGGATTCTGATGGCCTCTGCTTGAGCCCGTTCAAAGGTTGACTGATCCAGGGAATGTCTGTGCAAGATCTGAATAAGACTAAAAACCAGGGAGGTTCTGCCTTTATGCTACAAGGTCAGGGGAGCAGGTTGCCTGGGGAGCTTGTGCAGTCTCCATCCTTGGAGTCTGCAAGCCCCAAGAGGACAAGGCGCAGAGCAGAGCGACGTGGTCTGCACCCAGCACCGAGCCAGCTCTGAGCAGGGGCTGGGCTGGGGACCCCCGAGGTCCCTTCCAGCCGGGGTCCTTCTGTGATTCTGTTGAACTGATGCTGCATTTGTCTTGCTGAGTGACAGCAATACCATTTCTTTAAAATAAAGCAAGAAAATTGCATTTTGCTTTGAATGGAGCAAGTTTCTGTGAACTCTCTCTGCTCTGCTGAGTTCTTACTTTCCCTCAGCCTGCTTTGAAGTGTCTCAGCCTTCTTCCTATTGAAGTTATCAGTGCAGTCTGATAACCTAATAATCACAATCTCTTATCTGTGAAGTACTCTATAAATATTAGCCTGTGCTCTTTGTCATACAATTTCCGTAAGTGGCAGCAGCTGCAGAACTGCATGTTACCGTGCCCTGCCTCTTGGATTGCTTCTCAGTTCCAGTGGATATTTCCATTATCTTTTGCCCATTCTGTCTTGTCTCAGGCTTCTCTAATTGGAAGTCCTGCTCTCTGAAGAGACTAACGGGGCCATTACAAGATACCTACATCAGGTCAGACATATTTGACAGCTGATTAAATAATAGCTGAAGCTTCAGGCAGGTGTTAGGAGGAATATTGGGACACAGGTAAGAGTTCTGGTAATCAAGAGAGGACATAGCTTTGCTTTGTGATGGAAGGTGACTTGAAACTGCATTGGAAGCAGTGTGGGGAGATGTTTGTGTTGGACATTGCTCTTCTCAGCAATCCTCAGCTGCAGTCAGACTTTCCATAGCGGTCCCATCCCCCTTCCCGCCTGTGCTTCTCACTAAGCAAGCGAGGTAGCAGGATGAGACTGCTGAACCTGTCAGCAGAGGAGTGGCTCACTGGTGTTGCGTCAAGGCCTCAGAAAGATACGGGGAAGGTCAGACTCTTCTGATCTGTTGGTACCATTTCAGCTTGCCTGCAATCTTGCATAGACGTTATTGGGGTTCCTATGCTTCAGGCTTCAATTTTTAAGTTTCTCTTCAGAACCACAGTGGCTTTAGATGTATCTTAACTTAGATATAAATCCAGACCCTGGTCATAGCTGTGCAGAGATTTGAGAATGATGCAAGGTTGGTAAGATATCTGTTGAGTCTTACAGCACTGCACAAGGAATTAACCAGCCTTTGAGAAGATAACGCAGAAATCCTCTGGCAGTAAGGAATGTAGACATTGACATAGTCAAGGGGCAGGTCTTGCTTCTTTGTTCTCTGGACATCTAGAAACTGTCTGAATCTACTCTGGGTGACTGAATAAATGAAAATCCCATTCTTTGTGTTTTCTTATATCAGATGTTAAGGGAACCGAACATAATGAGCAGAATGTGATCTTCTTTTTAAAAGTGGAAAACCAGTGATGTTATTCCCTCCATACAGTCATCCTGCACTTGCCATCTCAGCATGGCATGCTGTCTCTGGTACTCTGTTTTAGGGCAGGCTTGGCTGCTTTTGGCAGGGGTGACCCTGGGGCTTACAGCACTTCTTGACAGTGGCAAGGTCACCCCCACAGCTGCACTGAGCTGCCCCAGGGGGAAAGATGGGGCGTAAGCAGTGCACACAAGGAGCTGGGACATGCCAGCANGCTTGGAGGTTACAGGTCCCAAGCTGTGGTGCAGGGGGGTTGCAGGCCACCTGGGGAGGTCGCCTGCCTTCGCCTGGGGCTCAGCAGGTTGCTGTCCCCACAGCCAGACGGGTGGTGGTGGCTCCCCACATGCTCAGCTGAAACACAAAGTCTCTGGGACCACCAACCTAAACTGGACGTGCAAACCTGGATTCTACCCCTGCATGGAGGGGGTCAGTGGCACCAGGTCCTCTCCAGCGATCCCTGCAGCTCCATGTCACCCCCACAGCTCCACTGAGCTGCCCCGGGGGAAAGATGGGGCGTAATCAGTGCATACAAGGAGCTGGGACATGCCAGCAGCTGGACGAGGCTTTGCACCACTGCCATGTCAAGGAGACCTCCCAGCTCCAGGAAAGGGATGCAGGAGTCAGGTTTGCATGGGGGTGGTTGGGCACCCAGGAAGACCCTGTGGGACAGCCTCTGCGTGGGTCAGGTCCAGGCTGGACCTGGAGCTTGGCTTTTCATGGTGTGGGGTTGGTTTGTGTAAGCATCCCTATGTAGCAGAGCTCATCACAGCTTCCCACGTGGCCGGAAGGAGGGTTGGCTGGTGTGGCCCCTAGAGAAGGATTTAAGGGTGGCCTAGAGACGGTGCTTGATGACAGCCACCAGCTCTTCCCATAACCACATCACCCATGGCCAGGGGCAGCATTTCTCTGCCAGCTGCCCCCTAAAATCTCCTGGCCTTGACCTGATGAGAGGAGGGCACAGCCAGGGCCCTGCCCCAGGGCCCGCTGGAGGGGAGAGGGGCTTATGCTGTGCCCAGCAGCTGCTGCCCAGCCTCCTGGGGGTCAGCACCCACCAGGGCAGGGAGATCAGTACCCACAAAGAGGGGAAGGACCCACAAAAGCAGCCCTTGTGCTGTTTCGTAGCAGCTAAAATTTTCAGCCTCTCCTATGTTTCCACCCCACCACAAAATGGTGGAGATGGGCATACTCCGTCCTCACGAAAAAAAAAAAAAAAAAGAGAGAGAAAAAATAATACTAGTAAAATCTTATTTCCAACATTTCAGTTGGTAAACACTGACCTCAGTTGTGAAAGCATGCTAACTCCCTCTGATACACTGCAGTTTATCTCTTCTTTACTCACAAGTGACTTTTGCTCCTTCCCAGTTAATGCATTAGGTAAATAAGGATTTGCCTGGGGACACATTCTCAAGGCTGACACAAATCCTGGCTTGCAAGGAAATGGACTTTTTTTCTCCTTTAATCCTTCCCTAGGAGCAGCAGGTTTGGTGGTGGTTGGGTACAACATGGAGAGACAAAGTTTGCAAGCAGAGTTTTTATCAGACCAGCTGCAGGGCCCAGTCCATGTTGACCTGACAGCCCTGCACTCTTGTGGTCTCTCATTGCCTGTGGGGCTGGAGGAGGTGCCAAGTGGCTGCCTCAGGAAGAGAAACGGCTGCTCAGCACCTGGCTTCGGGGTGCTAGGTCCTTCCAGGGGCCTTTTTCTCTGAGAAAAGAGGGTAAACCAGCTCAGGATGAGCTCTGTGTACCCAAATTTTCTCCATGTGTCTTCATCTAGTGCACTGCAGGTGGCTGACATGGTGCTTGGTGCCACATGAGGTGGCACAGTGTCTCCTGCCTGCCCCACCAGGAGGTGACAGGCCTGCCTCAGGTCTTGGGTCATATCTGACTGTCCCATGTGGACTCTCAAGTGTCCCGAAGTGCTCATCGGCTGAGGCACAGGGGCACACCTAGGGTATGAAGCTGTGCCCTCACTGCTGCCAGGCTCCATAGCTTGTTTCTACTGTCAGGGTCACCACGCCTGGTGCTCTTCTTCATGCTGGGGTGGCTGGGCCAGGTGGCAACACACATTTATTAACCTCCATCTTCAGAGAAGTTCTAGTGCCTCTGGTTGAAACGTATTGTATTTCTGTGTTTCAGGGACACCCCAACAAAGAGTGAACCCCAGCCCCATCCTCCTGGCTGGTGGAGGAGCAGCTGGGAAAGCACAGTGCTGACCTCAGATAGTCCTGCTGGGCTGCTTCAAAGAAGTGACTGCAAGCGGGTGAAGCAAGCAAGCAGGAGTATGGCAGAAATGGTAATTAAGGCTGCCCTTGGGCTCACATGTCGAGCCACAAATTAATTAGATAATCAGAATCCAGCCATAACAGTGTGCTGGCTGCTTGCCTGCTGTTATGAGTCAGTAGGGCTTTGTAGGCGTTGCAGTCAGCCTGGGTGCAAGTCTCCAAACATGACCCTACTGAACTGCAAGGTCCCTTTATTTAGTGAAGGCTGAATCAAGGCCAATTCATTCTGTGAACAAGCCAAAAAAGAAACTTCCAATTACCAAAAACGTTTCTTTTCTCCATGCGGCTGGTTTCCTTAGCACAAAAAGGTGGCTGATGAATTGCTTAGATGGTCACGCCATAGAAGGTCACACCATAAAGGGTCACACCTTTGTCCTGTTTCGAGTACTGGTCAGAATACCAGAAACTATAGCAAATACTGAAAACAAACTATAAAACCAGACTCGTTCTTTTCTCTGTATATAGAGTGTTGCCAGAGCACAGGTACCACTAAGGCCAGTGTGTTTAAGAGCCACTAACGAACTTCACCTCTGTGAACTTGTTTAAGCCATTTCTGGTTCCATTTTTACCTGTTTTGCTCCTATAGCTGCTTCTGACAGTTTCATTTTGACTATTATTCAACACTGAGAAACAGAAAAGTGTTTCTCAGTCACCTTCCCCAGATCCACATGGATTTACAGCCTGATCTCACCACCAGCCACCTCTATTTAAGCCATTTTAGTATGGAAATTGTTCTATACCCCCACGCACCTTTGCTGCCCTTCCTTGACTTTTTGTTTCTATTTATTCTCTTTTTTTTTTTTTTTTCACTTTTAATACTCTCGGATGCCAGAGTAGAGGTGTCTTCTGTCCCTTCAAGGCTCAACGCCACAGTATAAGTATTCTAAAATTATTTACAGGGTAGGCTGCTCTTGACCAAATAATAAAATACAGAGCACCACATTTTCTAGTGGTGGGGGAGGTGCTTTTATGTACCTTAGAGCAGGGGAAGATTTACTGGAGGTGGTGGTCAGGAGATGGTTTACTATATACGTGGTTTAGTACGCCGAAAGTAGACACGTGACAAAAGAGCAATTTCCACCATTTAATTCATCTGTATAACTGGGGTTTTGAATAGCCAGTAGGGATGCCCCAAGCAGGCTCACCATCCTGCTTTCACACCCAAATGTGGAAGTCGTTTCTTGCCTTCGACAATTATTACACAGTTGCATGCCTACCACGCTTTTCCTACCAGGTGACTGTGGGGCTCTATTTCCACTACACAGGAGATGACCAAGGCATGCCTGCTCATGAACGGCAGCTGTGTGGGAAGCCAGGAAAGCAAAGCTGACAGCACATGGATTCTTCCCAACTTGCCCAGTAAGTGCACATGGACAGCTGCAACGCCTGCCAACAAGTCTCCACACTCCTGTATACCCTTGTAAGTAATTCTTTCATGCTGGTTATTTCAGAGTGCAGGAAGCTCAATGTCTTCTTCTGAAGATGAAGCACTATTGTTACATCAGGATGGTCATGATCAGAAGTCTGTAGTTTGACGATACGCTACTTTGATGATGTGGTTTTTTTTTGTTTTTTTTTTTTTTTTTCATAGAATCATAGAGTGGCCTGGGTTGAAAAGGACCTTAAAGATCATCTAGTTTCAACCCCCCTGCTCTGGACAGGGTTGCCAACCACTAGAGCAGGCTGCCCAGAGCCACATCCAGCCTGGTCTTGAATGCCTCCAGGGATGGGGCATCCACAACCTCTCTGGGTAACAAAAAAGTTGCCCTAAAAGTTTTCCCTAAAGGCAAAACCCATCTAGTATCTCCTTTCCAGGAAGAACTTTCTCAGTCCCTTTAATCTTGCAGAAGGATGTGGCTGGCTCAAGATTCAGCTCTGAGTTTTCCAGCAGACGTTCGAAAGCATCTGCTAGTTTGGGGCATCTCATTTTAGAAGAATTAAGATGAACATATTTCAGAGGTAGATTTCAACCAGGGTCTTGTACACTTCTGCACAATGGACTCCATGAGATCTGGTGTTCAACAGCAGAAGTGAAGGCACTCCCCTCTGCTAGGCATGCGTGGAGATGCAGTAATGGCTCTGCCAGCTGCAATGCACTTGCATGCACACAACTCAAAGCTGTCACACCCGCTCCTCTGTACAACACAGTCAGTGACAGCTATGCATTCATCTGTCAAAGGCCTGCTGTTCAGCTGCCCTTGTTCGTTCAAACAGTCTGAAGCAGTGAAAGAAGATTTCAAAATATTAGCAATGCCTTTACTGATGGCTGGAGACTTTCATAAAAACTGATTACCAGGGCCTGGGCTTTTAAATAAGGAAGAAATGGCCCACACGGAGGTTGCCCACTCTGTGTAAGTGACCCAAGAACGCCGCGCGAGCCCGTTCTTGTCCTCACAGCAGCAGATTTCTTCCCAGGGTGAGGCAAGCCTGACAAAGTGCCCCGACTAGACAAGAGGTGCCTTAATGGCCCTGCAAACCAAACGCAGACAGGCTATTAAAGATAAGGCTGTCCTATAAATGTCAGGGGAACTACGGACACGTCCCTGCTGTGCCAAAGACGTAAAGCACGAATTCAGCTCCAGTATGTGAGGAACTGTGGGAGGTGCGGCACTGCTCTGCATGAATGCCTGCCAGCTGCGAGCCGGCTTGGGGAGCTTTGTGCCACATGCCAGGTGGGACATAGCTGGAGCATGGCCCACCAGCACGTGTGAAGCCCAGAAGCCTCCAGGTCCAGGCCATGAAGGAGGAGTGGGTTCCACAGCCTCAGCGCTAACCCAGCAAACGTGCACCCAGTCACTCACCCTGGGCAAACCCTGCAGGCAGCACCCAAGGACAGGATCAGATCTTTTCGGCCAAACTGTATTTTCTTCTCCATTACCATGCTGAGCAGGATAACGTTCTTGTTTTTTAGCAATTCAGCATCGGGGTGCCAGGGGCTGGCTCGGCAGGTCCCTTCCCACCGCCCCTCCAGCATCAGGGCAGCCCCTGGGGATGGGGACGGGCCAAGGGGGCCTGTGTGGCATCGCAGGGGTAGGGACTGAAACGTAGCCTGCTGTATAGCACTGACAAAAATATGCATGAGGCACACAGCACTGGGACATATCGCCATTTTACTTTGCAGAAACCTGTGGAGGGGGGACTGTTTGTTTTCCCTGCTCTAGGTAAACTAGAGGTGGCAGCTGATATGGCAAAAATCTCTGGATTTTCTGTGATTCCCATATGAGACCTAACTGAGTTTTTGGGGTAGAAGGGGATAGTATTGGGGAATGAAGGCAAGGTGTTATTTTGTTTAAGAATATTAATTATTTAAGTTTTCCCAGAGGTACAGAGGTAAAGTGGTTCTGAAAGTCCTTGATCCAGTTCTGACCTGCTGTAACCTCAGGAAGGATCACTCAGATTTTTTACCAGTAAAGCTTTTACTCTGGACCTCTTATGGAATAACATACCATGAGTAAAAGCATAAATCTCAGAGAAAAAACATCCTCGTCCACTGCTATCCTGAACTGATGACAGCCATTTCAAGACAGGAGTATCCCCATCACATCCTTTAGGAGCACCAAAGGCATTTTCCACAGATCCCAGTATCCATAGACTTGCTGCCTTCAGGCACACACACGGAGCTCACATAGCTGCGGAAGGAAGCTGACTGTGCTAGCATTAATCTTGTAATAATGGTAGTGACTAGGACAGGAGTTTGACAGAAACTGCAGAAAATGTGGTGCCTTGCCCAGAGCGAGAGAAAGGCTGTTCTTTTGGGGGGATGCTCACTGTGGCTGGCAGCAACGCAAAAGACCAGTCCTGTTTCTGGCTCCCACCACCGCCCCCTGGGCAAGGCTCACCCCGGTGTGCAAAGCAGCGCAGGTTGCCTTCCCCTTCACCGGGCTCCCTCCATCGCTGTGATGCACCATGCCTTGCTGGGGTTCAAACAGCATGGAAGCATCTCCTTTACCACAATTACTGGCTGAAAGTAAATAAATGGCCTTGCTTTATTCTCTCGAGCTGATTTCCTGCAGTCTAGATGCGTAACGTAGCACTCAGGTCGCTCTCGTGAAAGGCAGGCTCTAGCTAAAGGCCACCTGAAGGAGCTGGAATCTCCCCATGCTGTGGCTCAGCCCCACTGAAACCATGGAGCATTTCAGCAGCTTTTAGAGCAGATGGAAAACAGCTCAGCTGTGGGGAAAGCTCATTTATTGAGTTACTGCCTCGAAGTTATCAGCACTCAGTAGAGGTTGTGATGTGTGCAGTAACACTTCCACGGAGGGAGAGGTAACAGCACACGTGTAATACACCATCGTTTGTGGGCTTGAGATGTAAGGAGAGTGGCTTCTTTCGGCAGTAAATGTCTGCACTAAAACACTACCCCTGTACTCTTGCAAAGCAAGAAGTGTCTACGTTGTTCTTGCAGAACCTGGAGGGAGGTGTGTGTGTGTCTTTAAGTAAATCAGCATGCCATCCCTGTACCATATGGACTTTCTGTCAGCAGACAGCCATCTGCCTGGCTGCGATAGCAGACAAGGATAACTTGGGTTCAAGGTTCAAAGGATGATAGTAGGCGAGAACCATGCAAAGGAGAGCTGAACGGCGAGGGAGTGGGGGTTTGTCACCCCACTCAGAGAGAGACATGCTGGCTATCAACCAGGGTCAATACATTTGTGGCCCCAATAAACACAGCCCTCATCAATCTTCTTCCTCCTTCTTTTAAAAAGTTCAAGGACACCAGTTCCCTGTCTGCGTGGCAAGATGCGTTCAGCCATGTGTTGGGCAAACACGTCTTTTTCATTCTAGCTGCAATCTCTGTGACGTGTTTCTTGGCTTCTGCTGGAGTCTGACAGGGACTAACAAAACCACTGAATTGCCCTGATCCAAGAGCTCAGTTTAATTATTTGCCAAAAAACTCTAGAGACCTCTGCTTCATGGCAGAATTAACAACTCAGCCCACAGGAGTGGGCAAAGCTCTGAGCTGCTTAACAAGGCTGTGCTGGAAAAATAGGTGCACTGCTAACTTGCCCCAGGTGAAGTTGGGATGAATCACCTCGAACATAGTTTGTGGATGAGCATGGCTGTTTGAGAGCCCACTAATGCAGGGTTCCGTAGATCTGAGAAAGGGAGCATCCAGACTGGTATTTCATTTCTGTACTATGGGCACACGCTGGCAAATGCAGAGAGTGTTACTAGTCCTTGGCTGAAAAAATTTCCAGGTTCATGCATAAAATTCAGGCAGGATTCATCACCAGTATCTTTTCAAGGGCACAGAACTCCAAACCAGGTGATGGCCGTTCATGCTCTGAAATCCAGCAATCAAGTGATGCTGGTGAACAGATCCTGCTGAGAGAGGCCCTCACTCATCAGTCAGAGACTAAACTGCATTGGAGCACTGAAGTGGCTTGGAGCCATCCTTGCAAGTATGGGAGTAGCTCCTGGCCAGGCAAGAAAAAGTTGGCTTAGAGATGGCTGAAAATATGAAAAGCAGAGGTTGTGTTGAGTAGGAAAGAGGAAAGAGGAAGAGGCATGTATTGTGCATGGTCTTCTGTCTTTCTCACCAACTGTGTAAGATCCTGAGGCTTGTTTGTTGTTCTCACTTCAGCTGATTATAGATCTGGCCTCAGGCCTTGTAGAACAAGTCACTTCAGAACAGCCTGGAAAATTAACTATGTTATATTTTATGTAAAGGAATAAATAACTTAAGAGTGATGGAAGACCACAACTAGCTCCTTTTGCCATTACCTGTCAATGGAGACCTTTTCTCTTGAAAAAGGTGTCCCTTAGTGGTCTTGCTGAAACCTTACTCAGGTTTTATCTTGGTTCATGTTGCATAACAGTTGCTCTGATTTTACTTTTCTTTTTTTTTTTCCATTCATACAGGCCAGAAGAAACAAAGATCTTGCCCAACATCCTGAAGAAAATTGGCTGCACCCCCATGGTTCGAGTCAACAAGATTGGGAAGTCCTATGGGCTCAAGTGTGAGCTCTGTGAGTTCCCCCTTTCCACCAGGTTTTTCTGGGCCATGAGGTGAGGTTGAGGGGCTTTGGAAGAGACCCTGTGGAGAGCAGGAACAGACGGGGAGGGCCAGGTGTGGCACGTGCTGGGTACTCCTGGTTAGGAGGTTACGGTGCAGTCATCGCCCTGCCGCACCGCCCCAGCTGGGTGAGCTGGAGCTGGGCCGGGCGCTGCCCGTTTGCTGGGTCACTGCCCCCGGGGATTTCACTTTCTGCTTCCCCTGGGGACCTTCCCAAAGCGCAGCTGGAGGCAGAAGAGCGGGGACGTGCAGCCAGTTGGGTGTATCGGCCACCAGCGTGCCAGGCCAGCTGTGGGGTCAGGTTTTCCAGCGGGACCCAACTCTTCCCTCGCTGCCTCCACGGCGGGTGTGGTAGCTCATGTAAGGGTTGTTTTTAGCCTGGTCTCCTGCAGAAATAAGGATGATACAATTAGGCTATATCTGTGTATATGGACTTTTCAGTCTCCTTTCCTATACCTTTTAACCCTGTTTGATTTCAGCCAGACTGGGCAGAAAGAGAGAGGTCTCAGAGGCATTAAGGTTCATGAGTTTCACATAGCGGGGTAGGAAGGAGAGACCTGACTAGTGCTCACGCTCCATAAAGTGGCAGAGCAGGCCCTTACAGTCTTTGTTGACTGAAGGGAACCCACAGAGCAACCAGCCTCCACGGGGCACAGGTCCACATGAAGAGTGCTGTGCTCTCTGACCACATCCCAACCCTGCAGCCTCAGGGATCACCACATTGTCACCTCTCACTTCCTGGAATGAGATCTCAGGGGATGGTGGGGGTCTGAGGAGCAGAGGTGGCAGAGGAGGGAGGACAACATGTCTGCAATACCTGGTTCACCTCTGGAGCAGCCTTCCCCTTGGGGGATGTCTGGCTGGGGCAAGCGCCGGGGAGGATTTGGTGCAGATAGCACTGGGCAAGCCCTGGAGCAAGGCAGAGCCCCATTTGCTGGGATGGTGTCTCCCTCCCATGGCGCAGCAAGGGAAGGAGGACAGGACACACAAAGCAGCTGCATGTTCCTGAGCTGTGGGTTGGCACAGAGCCTCTTACCCAGCAAATAAACGAAGATTTGCAGCCCTGCAGCATTGAGGAAGTAGTTAAGGTTAGATGCAATTGCCTTGCAATCTCTGTGCCTTTGAGGATATCTGTGTAGCTGAAGTTTTGGCAGTCTTCATTGTAAAATGTAATGATAATTACAAAAGTTTTTCCCCATTGTTCTGGCTGCTCAGGTAGCTAGTTGGTTTGTCAGCCTGATGTCGCTGTCTCCAGTAGGACTAAGTGAATCACATCCTAAAAGTACCAATTTGTCCCTATTGTTCATAAATCAGAGCCCAGTACGATCAGTTCAGATGCAGACATCAAAACCACGGTGAGAAGAGTCCTACCCCAAGTGTTAGCGGTGTGGAGGGGTGATCAGAAACAGAGGTGTGCCCTGCAGCTTGAGTGCACTTTGGGAAGCGTCTGACTGCAGCAAGGGCTGGGGGGAGCTGGGGGCTTCGAGGCAGCGTGGTGCTCCCAGCTTGTCCCTGATGGAGCCTCACCTTTGATTTCCAGTGGCAAAATGCGAGTACTTCAACGCAGGAGGCAGTGTGAAGGACCGCATCAGCCTGAGGATGGTGGAAGATGCAGAGAGAGCGGGGATTATAAAGCCGGGAGACACGCTGATCGAGCCCACTTCGGGGAACACAGGTAGAAGACGCCGGTGTGCCCAACCCATCCTGGCATGCCTGAGGGCTTGCAGGAGGTGCAGAGGTCTGAGGGGTTCTTACACTTGGGAACAGATCACACTGCCTCAACCTCCCCTGGGCAACGTGCTTTTCTTCCCACTGGTCCGTGTGTGCTCCCTCCCTCTGTCACAGAGGCCTCGGGAAGTGCTGAGTTGCCTCATTGCTGAAATTCCTGAGGGCCTCCGGATCCCACCTCTGCGCAGGCATGGAGGTGACACAGACAGCCCCGGGAGCTGGAGGAACCGGGGCAACCCCACGCGCTTTCTGGCTGGGAAGTTCTTGAATATTCAGAGGTTCCCAAAGCAGGCTTCCCTGATGGACTGGAAGATAAATCTTTTTTTTTTTTTTTTTTTTTGTCATTGTCACTGTCATCCTGCTCAGGCACCAGATTGTGGTGGGGGACAGCAGAGGAGTATCCCTGCATTTTGCAGCCTACACAGGACCCTTGCTGAAAGTTTCCTTGTGCCACAGGCACTGCTCCCGAGGTCATCCACGCTGCCGCTCCTAGGGCAGCACCACGCTCCCTGCAACTGTCCCCCATGCCCTCCTGTGGGGACACGCTGCTCCCACTGCCCCATTTGGCCGGGGAGCAGCTGGCTCCATCCATCACCTGCAGTGACATTAGCACACGGGTCCCCTTCGCCCGCTTGCCACGGGGTGAGATGTGCAGCTTTGCCTCCTCACGTGTGACTGAGAGCGTTTGAGGGGAAGCACTCCTGAAGCCAAATCACCTCTCTCCTGTGCTTTGGAAAGAAAAAGGAAGAGGCTTGAGCTTTGGTAAGGGGAGGAAAACATTCCCCAGCCTTACCATGCACTTTGTGCCATACCAGGGTGTTACTGCAGACCAGATCCCACATTAGAGCATCCTCCCACACTCCCTGGTTGCTCCAAGCACATCCTGGAGGACTCACAGAGGGTGCCCTCATGTGTAGCCTGTTGATGAAAATTTCTACGTTGTGTTCACCAGTGGGAGAGAGGGGCGTAGGAAGCAGGAAAGAACATGCGTGTCGGTGAGCCTTGCCAAACGCTGTTATCAAACGATTCCTTTTCCTCCCCCCCACCCAGGAATCGGGCTGGCACTGGTAGCTGCAGTGAAAGGTTACCGCTGCATCATTGTCTTGCCGGAGAAAATGAGCATGGAAAAGGTCAGAGCTCTGTACGGTATTACCCCGCAGCCTGGGAACATCTCCCTCTCTGTCTCTCTCTGCCTCTCCCTGTCAAGAGACGGACTGTCCTCTCCTTTAAAGGGTAATGAGCCTTGCTGCAGATACCGGCATATCTTTGTAGCTATTCAGAAGATTTCCTTTTGACGAAAAAAGCACGCTGCGATGATCTGACTGATGATCTAGCGTCGGTGACGCAGCTGGGGTCATGCATTAGCCAAATGCAGCGCATGTCTGCAGAGACACGGAGCAATCCGCACTCTGTGAGGGCGAGGGCTGGAGGGAGCAGGGGAGAGGCGTGCGGGGCGCCGGGGCTGCCAGCCCCGCTATCTTCCTCTCTGGCATCTGACCAGTCACTTGATCTCTCCGGCTCGCTATGGTTTCCTTTAAACCTGGAGACATTTGAGGTTCTCTGAGCTGCTTTCTCAAGCTGGTGGAAATCGAGTCCCTTGCACAAAAGCTGATGATCAGGTGAAACTGCTGCCCTGGGGACAGCAGAAATCTCCACTTTGGGGAGCCAAAAGTCTCACGAACTGTTCAGCTGAACTCATGCCAGTGAAGCCAGACCTGGACCTTGACTTGACTCAAAGCTAAGCCCTTCTCCAAAGCACAACCCTCATTTCAACCTAAATCTCACTTAAGCTCAGTCTGGATCAGATGCCACGTGCAGCTGCCACACTTGACACCCTTTTGCCCCAACAGCCACACCTCTCAGTGTATTAATACCCTAGGATTGATGATAGTTTCTCCTTCCCCAAGGGGACTTGGGGCAAAGACAGCCTTGAGACCTCCTCCTTGCCCGCAGGGACTCAGTCCACAGCACATACCAAAGCTGCCTCCCAGATACTGCTCCCTGCCCTGGTCCCCTCTGCCCCTTCCCCAGGTGCCACGAAGCAGCACAGTGTTACCTACCTCCTCCGTGTCCCCAGCCTGTCCCCAACTAGGACAGGGCACGCGGCCAGGCTTGAACCCGTGTGCCAGCTCCAGGCAGGAGGCCCTGGGTGCCAGAAGGACGTCAAAGAGAGTATAACTGAGAATTGGACATTGTATCTCCAAATGTTAAATGTCTCCTGCATGCAAAGCTCCTCTGGCATCCAACGCTGCCATGAATGCGTGGGTTCGGATTACCAGCACTACATGGGATCGGTTGCCTTACATCTCCTTTCTTCCTTCCAAAAGGTCGATATTCTGAAGGCTCTGGGTGTGGAAATTGTGAGGACCCCATGCACCCGCTTCGATGCTCCAGAGTCTAACATTCGTGTCGCCTGGAAGCTGAAAAGTGAAATCCCAAACTCTCACATCCTGGACCAGGTAAATGCAGTTCCTCCACAGACTCGCTTCCCAAACACAGCTTATAGAGTGTGCTCCGAGTCTGCCTGTGTTTGGGAGCTTTGTTCAAACTGGCAGCGGAGGCAGATTTCATCAGTGTGGAATCACCATTTTATGGCACATGAAACTTAATCGCTGCTCTGTAAAGCGCAGGGTGGCAGAAACAAAATCAGGGGCACCTCCAAACCTGTAATGCTTCTGCCAAAGGGAGGAGGTGGGGGAGGCTGGGTGTTCTTGCACACTTGGAAGGCTCCTCTTATTGCTTCAGACTTCACTTTGACCTGAAAATCACTTTTTACGCCAGCCTAGCAGCCTCATTCCTGCCTCAGAATTAAACCCCATGCTGTAAAGGGCAAACCCTGATGATTCATGCCAGCAGTTCCTGCAGCACCGGCTCTTGCACAGGAGTGCACTTCTCCCTTTGGTCTCACCCCCTTGCAGGAAGGGATCCCTATAATAAGTGGGGAACCCCCATAGTGTATAAAAATCAGGGGAGTCATAAATTTCCTTCCTGTTAACAAAAAGGGAGCTCAATATCTGAATACGCTTTTCAGAAGCAGTCTTCACAGTCTACAGGTGTGAATGTGGGGCTGCACACCATTCCGTGTGTATCTGGGTTCCCACTGCAGTGAACCTCTCTGTAAATGTTGGACAACTGCTCTGGCCCACATTGCCCAGCCGCTTAACTGGCTGCACTGCCAACCACCAATGCCCACAAATGACAAAGCAGCTCTCAAAATCATATATATGTTAATTGCAAAAAATAATATGACATTTGATTTTGTTTGTTTGTTTGTTTTCTAAGATTTTGGGGAGTATTGTGGGGCTATGCTTTCAACTTTTTCTAGGCAACAGAGAAGGCTAATAATGCTCCTTTCTAGGCAATAGCTGAAATACTGAGGGACTGCCTTGCCTCCGGCAGCTAGGGCTTTACAAAAACGCCAGGTCCCACAAAACCTAGCAATGGAGAATATGGGACACTTGCACTGTCCCCACACCAAATAGGCACCATGTACCAGAGATTGAGTGTTTGTGGGCATGTTCAGCCTCCCATTGTGGACAAATCCTAAATGTCCTTGGAAAACTGTCCCAAGGTGACAAGCAGGAGGCATACCTGTGACCTGACAGCCCTTGCCAGGGAGAGGAATGGAGCAGCTGGATGCTTTGGGCAAAGCTTGTCAAGAGCTATTGCTAGTTTGGTATTTGACCTACGCTTTACCCAGTAACTCATGCTGTTCTCTGTTGAAATAAACAGTACCGAAATCCAAGCAACCCCCTGGCTCATTACGACACCACCGCTGAGGAGATTCTGGAGCAGTGTGAAGGTACCATTTGTGCTGTTGTTTCTGCATGCTGAGGATGTGCGGAGGGCTAGAGCCCTCTGTGAGAGGCTTATTTTACATAGTTTATTGATCTAAAGGTATAGAAATGACCAAGAGGGCCTCTGTAAGGGACGATACCCTTGATAATGCTGACACGCAGCGTGTGGCAACTTCACACAATCCACCCCAGATCCACCTAAGCCTGCAGGACTTCCCTGTTACAGCCTCCAATTTCAACAGCCTGAGGGAGGAGACTAGATGGTGAACAAAACCATGCTCTCCCGAAGGAGGAAGGGCCCATCTCTCGGCTGATACAACATCTCTGCGACCTGTCAGCTGAGAGCACAAGATGGCTCGGGAGGCCTCACTGGGGAGTACAAGCCCGCCAGGGCATGGAAGGTTGCATCTGATCCTGCAATCTCATTTGCAAATCAAATTGGATTGTAACTTAACAGACTAATGACATTTGATGTGACAGCTGGGGGAGGAAAAAGGACTATCCCAGTCCATGTCTGTGCAGGTAGAAGTAACACTTATTGCCAGTACTGGGAGCAATGCAAAAGGTGAACAAGACTCAGGGGTTTTAACTGGAGAGCGGTTATCATAACAGCAAAGCAGTCGGGTAACAACAGGAACAAGAGCCTCAGCCTTCCCTCCACTACAACGTTTAGATTCGCTCCTACTGGCAGCCCATAGTGAATTGTAAGTCCTTTTCCCCCAGGGCAGTTGCAGCACAAGGCTCTGAAGGCCTGACTCTGATTCTGCTCCTACCAGTCCTAAAGCAATTCACTGAAATCAGTGGGGCTACATCCGACTGACACTTGTGCCAGTGCAGAGCTTTGCCACCTTTCCCTGTGGGTGCTAACACCAGCTGACAAGTTGTGCCTGCTATTGATATGTGCCATTATTCATACGCATGCTTTGCTTCAACATGGTGCAGTCTGAAAGGTCTGGAGGTGCTGAGATCCTCCCTCCCCTTTAAGCCAGCAGATGCCAAGCATGCAGAAATCATGGAAACCGGTGGGAGATCTGGAGGTCGTCTTCAGCCCCCTGTGCTGAGGAAGGACCAGCTGTGCTCAGATCCAGCTAGCTCACCCAAGCTTCTCAGCAGGACCACGCTTTGACTGCTGGCATGAACTCTGCCTCTCCTTTGCAGACATAGGGTTTTAGCAGCTGAGGGACATGGGGCTTGGACAAAAGGGAGATGGTGCTGGAGGCCATGCTGAGTCTCTGCGAGCCTCTCTCTTCTCTGACCTGCAGGCAAGGTCCACATGGTGGTGATTGGATCTGGCACAGGAGGCACCGTCACCGGCGTTGCCAGGAAGCTGAAGGAGAAGTGCCCAGAGTGCAAAGTAAGCTGGGAGGCAGGGCTGCCCGTTGGGAGCTTGGGCTCCCCTGGGTTTTTCTGCCTGTGCTTTCGATCAGGACTAACCCTGTGGTTCATGTGTGGCAGGGCTGAGCTAGCAGTTGTCTCTGCCTATCCAGTTTTTCACGGTGAGCTTGGCTTTTGCTGGAAACAATTTGGTGTTGCACTCAGCTTGAGCTAGATCCATACAAACGCCTTGGAAGCTAAAGGCTCCACAGCCCTATTACTAATCCTGCCCTGCCCTTTGCGAGGCGCAGTCAGATGTCCCCTGGAGAAGTGGCTGGCCCAGCTGACAGCGTTACTGCTCCTGCTCCTGCCTAACCCAGCTGCTGGAAGTTACTGCTCTGGCAGCTCCGCAGGGGTGCAGGCTGTGCAAGCGCTTCAAACCTGCGTTTGCAAAAGCCTCTGTACCATATGGTTGACACCCATCACAGATGTTCATTCTGCAGAGCTTTGAGGCAGGCTGGAGGCTTGACAGTTGCTGCTTCCCCACCGTAGCCAGCATGTGAGTGATCCGTGGTCCACCAGAGGCAAATTCAGATTCAGATTCAGATAGTATGGACCTAGCTGCTGGTGGACGTGGGCATGGGATAACCTCTTTGACTGCCTGAAGCTGCATACAGAGCCGTGCTGAGCACTGAAGGAGGCAACCTCAGCCCAGACATAAGGCTGTAGGCAATCAGAGAGGTGCCAGAGCCAGCCAGCAGAACTAGATCCAGATAGGATGTCTGTCTGTAGCCACAGGTTTCTGCAAGTTCATGCTAAGTGGCTGGCTTTGCACTGGAGCAGATTAAGGAGTGCTCACTCTCTTAAGGGCTGAGCTTTGGAAGTAGCAGCCTATGCCAAAGGGGTGATGACAAACACCTGGAGAGTGATAACATTTTAAGCCACCACAGTCACTTCCGCAGCAGCTGAACACTATCTATTTAAAAAGCAAGTGGGAAACTGTACTTTTGTATCCTGGAAGATCTCCACGCTGCCAGTGGATAGGAATATTAATGAATATCACAGTAAGAAAAATGTTGCTGATAAGGGCATGGGTAATTTTTCCTTTGAGGTGCCTGATTATTTTTGAACTCCCTTTGTGGTTAACAAAACTTCCTTCCCTCAAAGATCATTGGTGTAGACCCCGATGGCTCCATCGTCGCTCTGCCCAGTGAGTTGAACAGGACGAACACCACAACCATAGAGGTGGAAGGCATTGGGCATGACTTTATCCCTACTGTCCTGGACAGATCAGTAAGTAGCTGTGTCATGAGAGGCCTCTGCTGATCTTTGTGTTTGCTTCCAACCTACTCCCACCATTTCCTCTTCCACACCCTGACTCTGGACCTGCCAGACATCTCTCACTCTCCAAGGAAAGGGTGCTGGCTGGAAAGGCTAGAGGAGGTGCCTGCAAACAAGGACAGTCCCTCCAGAGTCCCCTCAGGGTGCCCTGACAAATGCATTTGTTTTCATCAAGTGTGCAGAGCAGCTGCCAGATGCAAAACTTCCAGATGTTGTAGGCAGCAGCACCACGGCACGCGTCAGAGGGTCGGGGCAGCCTGAAATAGCACCTCCAGGAACCAACTGTCTTGCTTCCTCTTCAGGTGGTTGATCAGTGGTATAAATGCAACGACAGAGACTCATTCCTCATGTCTCGCAGGCTGATTAGAGAGGAGGGATTATTGTGCGGTAAGCATCAATGACAACAGCTGCTTCTCTCAACAACCTTTTTGAACCTCATCGTTTAATTGCTTTGGGACCAAAATGCTTCAGGGGTAGGTGCTCTCTGCATTTTGTGTCTGCTAGGTTAACAGGGCTGAACGGCTGAATCCAGAGCTGGTGTGTAGGTCACTGTAGACTTCAGAGGTGTTGCAGTGAGTCAGTGGTCTGGGATCTGGCTCATTGGCAGCAGTAATTATAGAAGCAATAACTCTCCTCCTGCTGTAATGCTTTTGCACATGGAACTGGATCTTCAGGCCTAATTCTGCCTGGTGTAGTGTTACATGGACTGAAGAGAAGGATTAATGGGATTCAGGACAGGGCAGGTGGACTAAAACTGTCCCACCGCTAACAACTCTGTGAGGCTGTACTCTCTGTCTTTGAACTATTACCACACTAGAGGTGCCAGCTTTGGACTGGGAAAGTTTGAAAGTAAAGTAAGCGTAAGATGTTCTTACTGAGTATTTCTCCTTGTGCCAACAAGCTGTAAATGATCCCCAGGGCTTTCCAAAATGAACAGGTGCCCTCAGGCAAACCCTGCCTATACCCTAAAAGCCTCTACATGGCATCAGCGTTTTTCAGCCTTCCCTGTCCCGGAGGAGATAGTTACACGTTTGCGTCCAGGACTAGACAACATACAGGCTTGTAGTTACAGCTGGTAAAAGTCCTGAGCACTCACATCCAGGGAGTTTTGAGAAAGATCAGGCTATTTGTTGTGTTGATTTAACCTAGCAGACTCAGAGTCACTGTGTTTCAATGGAAACCACTTGCTGAACTCGACTATAATTTGTGAATAGCTTCATGTTCCCAGAACTGCCTTTTTCAGGGACTTTCATCATTTGTTTGAAAAATGTGACCCAGTGCTAATTAACCTGCTGTAAAATACGTGCTGCCTTGAGTGCAATGAGTAATTGGCACACAGATAGTGGAATGTCTTTGACTTCCAGTACTCGAACTACCAGTGGAAGAATTGCCTCTGTAAAGCAGGGACCTGATTCCCCTACGTGCAGCAAACCACATGCGTGCACACACACACACGGAGAGTGTTTAGGTCTTCCCATCACGCTGGCCTGGTATTCCAAGCATGAATGTAATGTTTATGTTTTTTTCAGTCTTTACAATGCATTTAAAGTGAATCTTTGATTGCCAAATACGTTCGCCAGAAGCTCTAGATTTGGTGTGGCGTTCTCCTCACCCAAAGAAAGGGTGCGGTGTGGGCAGCAGTGGTATGAATGTCCCCGTATTGAACTTGTCAGCCCTCAGCCTGCCTGCAGAGTCTCCACAGGAGGTGGTTCATAGGGTGACTCTTCTTGCTGCCTCGTAAGCCCATTGCCACAAGCCATCACATGGACATGTCCCTTCAGTCCCTACCCGGTCTCTTCCTGGCCCCAAACCCTACAAGGCCCTGGGGCCAATCGCCCTTGCACTCCCAACGTGTCTCTCTCTTCTCGGTACCCGGCCAGGCGGCAGCTCGGGCAGTGCCATGTCTGTCGCCGTGCGGGCTGCCAAGGACCTGAAGGAGGGTCAGCGCTGCGTCGTCATCCTGCCCGACTCCGTCAGGAACTACATGTGAGTTTCTCACTTCCCCTCCAACAACCCACAGGGAAAAAAGTAAATAAACAAATAGCAGGGAGAGACGGCGTGCTACAGTGATAAGCGACAGGGGCCGGCTATTGGGACACTTGGGTTTTATTTCCTCTTGTCACTGACTTACTGCACGGAGCAGGAATCAGTCAAGCTGCAGTTTTTGAACTTGCATGCCTCGAGTTAGGAACGCAAATAGCTGGCATGCTTTGAGGAGTCACTGAGCACCCGCAGCTCCCATTGACCTTAAAAGGGGCTAAGAGCAGCCAGCTGCAAAAATCATGGGAGCCCCGAGGCAGTGCTGCGGTCTAGTGCATGGAGCAGAGCACGACTGCTTATGGAAGGCTCACAGACCCGTTCTTTGTTGGTGATTTCTAGGTCCAAGTTCTTGAATGATAAGTGGATGATAAAAAACGGATTCCTAAATGATGTCCAGGAGCACAAACCTTGGTAAGACAACTTCTGCTGGTATGAACTGTGCTAAGGGAATCAGCTTGCTGAGTCTGGAAATGATTATCTTCAAAGGAAAGTATTATCTTCTAGTATTGAAAAAATACAGTTAAGTCCAGATCCCTCTGAGAAGGCTGTAAAGTCAGCTCCTCTCTTCTGAGTGGCGAGATATCTCTCTTCTCCAGTCAAAGTCTATTAAGGAGCCGTTTCTGTCCTGAAGATGCTGATCCGCTCCCATGTGGCAGTCATTGTCCAGGCCACCTAAACCCTGCTGAGCAGAACGGCTGCGGTGGACATCTATCTCTACTCAAAACCTCCCCTCTCTACTCCACAGCTGATATCCAAAGGGAGATGAGGATGGTGGGGAGAAGTGACCCGCCTGTAGCATGAACCCTTTCACACAGCTCTGGAGGTTTTTCTGGGCAGGGAACAGTCCATTTTCACTTTCCAGAGCTGAGGGTCAGAAAAGATGACCACCTGAGCTGTCTCTTGCACACCATAGGGAAAAAGTCCCCTCAAGGCAGGGAACCACAAACTGCTGATGCCAGCTAACGTGACTGGGCAAATGCCACTTGTTTAGAAAGCACCTAGGCTCACTTAAAAGGCTGCAGGTGTTCTTGATGTCACCTGCTCCTTTGGGTTACTGTAACCAAAGGTTATTGCAAAATATTTCCTAAAAACTTAATATATTTTAAAGGCCTCTCGCACCTGGTTAGAATTGCTCTTGGCCTCTCATGTTGCCCTGCCTTTTCTGCAAGGACGAAGGGCTGAGATGTTGGGATTTGCCTGTGGTCCCCAGCAAACAATTGTAGCTCTTCCTTCCCAAGTCACATCAGCATCTCTGCCAGGCTCTCTCCTGGAGGAACTGCAAATGCTGAGTTTTGAGGATCAAGGCTACAAACCAAAGAAGTAAAACTGGTAGGCCTCTGCTTACAGGCTTTAAGCTTACAGGCTTAAAGTGTGAGCTTTGCAGGCTGGCAGACAGAATATCTCTGCACAGTTGGTCTTACCTCTACTGGCCTTGCCTCCCTGAGCACGGCCCACAGCCGCGCAGTGGAGAGTAATAGCTTGGTGCTGCCATTTGTCTTTCAACAGGTGGTGGAACATCAAGGTGCAGAAACTGAATCTCTCAGCCCCTCTCATTCTTCTCCCAGAAGTCAGCTGTCAAAAGGCAATTGAAATCCTCCAGGAGAAGGGATATGACCAGGCTCCTGTTGTTGCTGAATCAGGGTAACTATTTTTACTTGTTACATAGATGGCCATTCAAAAGGGAAAAGCAGCCATGATAAAGCTAAAGAGAAAGTCCCATCTACTTATTCAACAATAGGGCACTTGTGCTGAATCCTGTGATGCACATTTTTAAAATATCATCTGCCTCCTTGTGAAGAAGAAGCATGTGAGTCTAAATCTGGATACATGCAGTCCCATAAATGCTGCAGCAGTTGCATAGGCTCAACATTTCCTAGGACAGACTACATAGAAAGTTTAGAGCCTTTATTTTTGCTAACAATAATAGCAGGAATGATTCATCAAACAAACTTTGAAGGTTCTTCTAGGGGGTTGCCACCAGAGGACCTATGCCCACTGAAGGTCCTGCTCAGGTGAGGAGAAGGCTGGTGCCTCCCAGTTACGGCAGCTACAATTTAGTCATTGACTTCAAGGGGAGCAGCTCAGCCCCTAAGTAAAATGTGTGCACGACCTCAGGCCTGGCTTTTTGGAAAACTCCCTGTTCCCTTGCAGACTTATTTTGGGAATGGTGACCCTCAGCAACACCCTTACCTCGGTGCTGGCTGGAAGCGCACAGTTCTCAGACCCCGTTACGAAAGTCATCTACGACCAGTTCTCAAAGGTACCGCTAAGGTTGCGGCAGCAATCAACTGCTGTCTGGGGAGCGGGAGGAGATGCACCACCACCCCGAGGTGCGAGGGCAGTTGGGAGAGGAGGGTGGAGAGCTGGAGGTGGACAGAAGTGTGGAAGGCGACTGTTGTGGAGATGCGAATACGGACAGGCACCTGCAAAAACGCTGCCAGGCCTGTGGGGTTCAGACACGGGAGCTTCCACGTCACGAGCAAAGTGCTTGAATGTCTTCACTCCTTCTTACATTGACGGAGGATTTTGGCCAGGTGGGACATCGGCACCCACTGAAAGCAAAGCCCAGCCATTCCTGGGGCTCAGCAGGGCTGGGGCAATGGCCATGGGTGCTGAAGAGACACTGGGCAGGTCCTGTGGGTGTGAGGGGAGGCACGCCTGGGTTGGGTGGCTGTCAGAGGTCCAGAGGTGGAGTGAGGTAAATGGATGGTGTTGCAGGGGAGCTGGAGCAGGTACCCCATGCTGGCCTCCAAGGCTTTTGGGGAGGTAGCACTGTATTCCAGCTACAGCAAAGCCAGCTTTGCAGGTTGCCCACAGACCCTCCCATCTCCCCAGAATAGTGCGGGTAGGTGAGACACACCTGATCCTGGCCTATCCTGCCCACCCAGGGCTACGATTAGAGGCAGAAGGCAGGCTCCTCACCGTTGTCCTATAATGTGAACTGAAATGTAAAATGTCTCTTTTCGTCCCGTTTAGATTGGCCTGGAGGACAGTCTTGGGAAGCTTTCCTGCATCCTGGAGAATGACCACTTTGCTATCGTTGTACACGAGCAAATGCAGTGTAGGTATCTGTAAAGAGGGGAAGCACTGTATGGGCTTTGCACAAATGTTTGAGAGGAGAGAGGAAAATTCCCAAACGGAGCTTTATAGGGATCAATGCAGCTGCTCCACATGTGCAGCCCCTCTGCCTTTGCAGGAAGGATTTCTGCCCCACAGCTCTGCACAGTGCTGGAGCTGCCAACTATTCACTCATCTCCTTTCCTGACACCACAGTGATGAGGGGAGAGGGGGGAAGCCTTAACCAGTGGAGCCTGGGACCAGCACACTACTGGGTGTGTGTCCTGCAGGAGCACTTCCCAGATCCTGTCCATGGGAGCTATGTTGTCACCCCAGTGCAAGGGTAACATCAGCTCATTGCCTCCCCTCATCTCATGGTTTCCCGGGTAAACTCAACATTGGTGGTGGGAAGGTGTTCATTTGGTCCCCTCCTGTGACAACCAAGGGGGATGGACTGTAGGCAGCAGCTCGGGGTGCAGTGCTTTTGTTGTACAGCTGTAGCCTCAGGCTTTGAGTACCCATTTAGTCTCTTGACCTTGAATTCAAATCACTGCCTTGCTGTTTGTGGGCAGCAGAGGAAACAAGGGGGAAGTCAGGGATATCTGCAGAATTAGTAGCCCAAGGGCAGGGGCAAAAGAGCATTTGGGAAGGTTAGATAAAGCTTAGGTGGAATTCAGGCATGTAAGTAAGTGCAAGGGAAAAAACTACACATTCTGCATCCCACTGCTTAAAGACCTTCTGCTGTGTATGCCCGGAGGCTGTGCCATCTTCTCTGAACACCTCTGTTCCCTCTTCTACCCCAGGGGATGCAGCCAAGAGATGTCTGAGATGTTTGTCCTGTGTGCCCTGAGGGCCTGGGCAGTCACTGTGCTAAGGGGCCTCATGGGCTGGGTGCTGTCGGACACCGGCCCTGGAGGGCCAGGGGAAGTCGAGAAAGCTGCAAACAGATGTGCTGGACCGTGAACAAGGCCCGAGCACCTGAGCTGGGAGTCGGGGCACAATGCACACTGATGCATGCAGCCCGAGGCATCCATGTATGAGCCCTACCTGGACTAGGGATGGGTATAGGGATGCTCTGCCAATTCGGGAGCACCATTAGACCAGCCCCATAAAGCAGCTGTACCAGCGGCTTTGATTTCCTCAAACCAGTGCACAGCCACCCCGGCCCAGGTGGAGCAAACCAGCTCAGTAGAGTCGCGTGCAGTAGGACCACATCAGCACGAGGGCTGCTGACACACTGATGGCAGCAGGGATCACACCTTGCTACTCCCCTGACCAAAACAGGTATGGTGGCAGGTGCTACTCTGCAAATCTGGCCTAACACACCTTTCAGGTACAATTACACGTAAAACTTCCAGAGGTACAAATTTGGCTTTATCTCAAGGGAGATGCTTTGTTTAAAATGTTAGCAACATGAAAAAGCAGTCAGAAGATCCATGTTTAGAGTCACATTAGGCCTGAAGGGTGCAACTATACTGATTTATGGGATTACACATTGAACACGCAAAGCATTCCTGTGGTGAGCAGCATGTAATATTGTGCTGTATCGAATGCCAGCAAAGGGCTGCCTGCTGAACTCGGGGCCTCCAAAACCACCGTGTGCCAGCGTCCCAACCCCTCTGCTTGCACCTCTATGGCCTGCTGCCCCGAAGCCCCCAGCAGCTCTAAAGCTGGCTGGCAAGTCCAGCCGTGTTCCTAAAAAATGCCGCAAACAAAAGTCTCTCGTTCAAAACTGCCTTTGGTGCACGCTTCCAATTCTTTCAACAAAAAAACCCTTCTAGGCAGAATTTCCATTCTCAGCTATGTTGTCATAAAATAACGAAAATCTATTTTGTATTACATTTTGATATAAATTAAATGGTACCCACCAAACAATATCAGCCAGCCATACACGATGCCTTTTGCTCAGACTTGCACGCAACACCTGTTTTCTCTTCCAGAGATGCTGTTTTAATGCCCTCACAGCCCCTTAGTTATTACTTTCTTCCCATACCGTCACAGCGTGGTTTTTGTCTCATGTATGGACTCCGGTGGCTAATTTTATTTTCATTTAAGAAAACATTTATCAGATAGTTAAAGTAACCGTTGCTATGTTATTTTATTAATGATATCATAGGACATTATTAGAGCGGAGTAGACGGTGTCTCCTTGCTGCTCTAAAGAGTCTTAGTAGTTTGGCCTGAAAAGTTTTGTGGTGATAGAAGCAGAACCAGAACGGAGGTTGGGCAAAAACAACTGTGAAATCAAGGATCCTGCTCAGGTAATGATCCCAGTAACCTGACCGAGGCCACACCAGTCATTTCAGTCAAGGTATAACAGAGACAACTGCCGTCCCAGTTATGGTTTTCTCTTAATAAATGAATTTTATTAAGTCACAGCCCCTGCATGGCTGTGGGTCTTGTTCTTCTTTTTTTCTTTTTTCTTTCTTTTCCTCGCTAAATTGGCATTTTCTGTGCTTACAGTCAATGGAAATGGCAGCTCCTTCATGAAGCAGATGGTGTTTGGTGTGGTCACCGCGATGGACCTCCTCACCTTTGTCAGCAGAAACGACAAGAAGTAGGGAAGCAGCTTGGCTGCCCCAAGCCCCATGCCTCCGGCAGGGTCAGCTGCTCCTCCTGAGCCTGAAACACGCGGCTGAAGATGTTTTGTGGTCTAACCCAGCTGATAGTTTCTCAAAATGACTAAGTGAAAATTGTAATGTAATAACCATGTGTCCGCTAAATGCCATCCAGAGTATCACTAAAGAGAAGCTAACCAAAGAAATTCCGTTTGATAGCCATATGTGGTTACATGGAGCTACCCAGGGCTGGAGAGGTAACGAGGGGGCAGGGATAGGATGGGGATCGTTGTTGCCCGCATTTTACCCGATGTGGGCTTTGGTGTGTTTGCTGGCAGTAGCGTTGCAGCATCACAGCTGCCGTCAGCAGGAGGAGGAGGTCTCACCAGGGCTGGAGCCCATCTCCAGCGAGAGAACCTCGAGCCCTCCTGAGGGCTGGGGACAAGCCATGTCACACTGCACCCTCCTGCCCCTCGCCGCCCCTTGCAGCGGGAGCAAAACCCACGCCGGGCTGCAGGCGTCCCCAGGAGACCCTGCTGCTCACCCCCGGTTCCTTCTGGGGGGGCAAGGAGGGAGCTTCTTCCTCCCCTCCCTGGGGGCGAGCAGGAGGGACGGAGCCTGGAGGAGCGATGAGGGTGGGATGTGGATCCCCATTAAGCACAGGGTGGGAAGCTGGGCAGGCACAAGCAGGATGGGTGGGAAGGGACATCCAGGGGCTGTGACGGGCAGGGACAGGGGGCTGGAAAGCGAGGGGCTTGGTGCTGGGCAGGTGGGGAATGAGAGCTCCTGGGGCGGCTGCAGGCCCTTGGAAAGCGCCCGCCTGCACCCTGGGGGGGGCTGGTGGCACTGCTGCCTGCCACACGTCCCCCGGGGCGGGGGCCCCGAGCCGAGCCCCTTGGAGAAGGGGAGACTCATTCTGTGTCACAGCAGGGAGGGGAGATACGGCTACGTCCCAGTTTCCTGTATTATTCATCTCATGAATATTAACCCCGACAGCCCCTTATCAAGGGAGCAAAGGGGAAGGAGGGGGTTGATCTTCCTTTTGCTGTCAGAGTATTGTGTTCCAGGAACTGATAACAAAGGTCAGAAGGGCCATTTGCCATGGCAAAAAATGTAAATGAAATCCAACGTGAAACGAGTGCTGTGGGAACTGGCTGAATCGCCGCTGAAACATGGTTTGGGGGAGTTGCTCTCAAAACATGCTAAGAGCTTTGCAGTCTTGGGAACTGCTCCAAGGGGACAACAACCAATTCTGCTTTTGGCTCGCTGCTAAGTGGCTAGTCCGTATTTTTGATCTAATCTAGTTTGTATGAGATTTTTATTAAATTACAGAATACTGAAGTATTTATACTTGGGAATAGTGTCTCTGCTGTCTTTTGTTCTCTGAGTTACACAAACTAGATCAGATCTTCTGCAAATTTTTGCTTGAGTAATGACCATATTTGTCCGGAAAAAGTATAGACTGATTAGATGAACCTTATTGTGTTGCATTTATTTTCACAACTGTGTTGCAAACTGAAGGCCATTTGGTGCCCAGTGCCAGGACAAGAGGCAATGGGCACAAACTGGAGCACAGGAGGCTCCACCTGAACACCAGGCAGCACTTCTGTGCTGTGTGTGTGACCAAGCACTGGCACAGGCTGCCCAGTTCTGGAGTCTCCACCTTGGAGAGCTTCAAAAATGCCTGGAAATGGGCCTGGGCAGCCTCCTTTGGGTGTCCCTGCTTGAGCAGGGGTTTGGAGCAGGTGGCCTGCAGAGGTCCCTTCCCACCTCATCCATTCTGTGGTTTTGTGAGTCTATGGATATATTCCAAAGTTGCATGAATAAGTCTTTACTCATTCACTCCACAAAGTGCAGAACTAAAGCTGACTCTTGATCTCTCTGAATCCCAGAACGTGCTAAGCCCTTCCTGATGGTTTTAAGTGTAATCTTTCCTCCTGTGTAGCAGACCTGGCTGCAAGAGAAGGAGTGGACATTTACCTTTGTCAGACAGCCAGGAGCATGTCTCTCTTAGTGGGAAACTCCCTTGTTTTGGACCCTCCCCTCCGACGCCCATTCCCCCCACTTCCTAAGCAAGCACCCTGTTGGCACGGCCGGTGTCCCAAAGGCAGTTCATGAGGTTTAAGGTCAGGCATCAGACAGCACATCAGGTCAGGCACAGCAGGCTGCTGCCCCAGTGTGCACCAAGCGTGCAGTTTGTGGGGCTGTGTGCTCACCTGGATGTGCAAAATGAGAGTTTTAACCTAACTACCAGCAGAAAAATCCAGATGACAGGCGAACAGCATGCGGTGACAGCCCAGACTTTTGCCGCCCTGAAACCCTCTGCAATACACACGGTGCCTGCGGCTGAGCCAGAACAGCAGCCGTGCCGCTCTGCGCAGGGGCCACGCGAGAGGCAACTTCAGCACGGGGTGCAGCAACCGCTGAATGTCAGCCCTGGTTTTACAATGGCTCCTGTGTGCTGACTGTGAGCGTGGCAACCAGTAAAGGTTAGCACAAGCTAACTGGTCATTTTGGGATTGCTCCACCTGGGCTGGAGCCAGACCCTCCAAGGCGCTCCCAGGGCTCCCCTTTCCACCCGGCAGAAATCAAACTTGCCGGAGGAGAGGGCAAGCTGCCGAGTGCCGGCATCGCCCTCCAGGAAGGAAGGGCAGAGCTGGGGCACTGCCCTGGCCATGGGATGTTGGCATTGCCTCTGCTGTGGCTTGTCCCAGGCTGCGATGCTGGGGATGCAGACGTGCCCCGCAGCAGAGAGCGTGGGCGCACGGGACCGGCTGCTGCTCTCCCGCCCACTGCCTCCATGGGGTGAAAAAAGCCCGCAGGGGAGGGTGTGTTTGCCTTGTCTGCAGTCATCCCTGCAGGACCTGTGAACATGCACCCGTGCGCAGTGTAGAGAGCAGGAGCGCCCAGCATTTCACCCGCTGCCTGCAGCCCCTTCTCCCCGCTCCCTTGGGGCTGCCCCGCAGCAGTTAGGGAGGCAGATAACAACCCCCGCCAGCTAACTGGTCTTTCAAGTTCGCCTCCCTTCCCTCGTCACAGTATGTTATGTTTTCTGCCCAGCACCATCTCCAGACCCTGCGTAGCTGCTTGCAGCAGCAGCCTTAGTGGCCACCCGAGCAAAGCTCGGCTGTCCTGGGCGGCCAGGCGATGTGTGCTTGTGCGCCTGGGCTGGGATGGAGAGGACCATGCCCTGCCTGGCCAGCTTTAGCTGGGTATGAGGCACTGCTCACAGCTAGCAGAGGAATGGGGATGTTCCGGCTTAAGGAGCCTTGGGAGGAGGGCAAGGGCAGAGCAGGGGAGACAGACCCTGGTCCAGCAGCACGAGCACACCCTCCCCTCCCCACGCCCCAGCGGTGCGTCTGCATTGGGGTGGGTGCTCCCAAAACTTTTGCTGCTCTCCCCAGACCAATATGCTGCAAAACACAGAATCACAGAATATCCTGAGTTGGAAGGGACCCACAAGGATCATTGGGTCCAACTCCTGGCTCCTCACAGGACCACCCAAAAATCAGACCATGTGTCTGAATGCGTTGTCCAAATGCTCCTTGAACTCCAGCAGCCTCGGTGCTGTGACCACTGCCCTGGGGAGCCTGTCCCAGTGCCCGACCACCCTCTCGGTGAAGAACCTTTTCCTAACACCCACCCTGACCCTCCCCTGTCACAGCTCCATGCCGTTCCCTCGGGTCCTGTCGCTGTCACCAGAGAGCAGAGATCAGCGCCTGCCCCTCCGCTCCCCTCGTGAGGAAGCTGCAGGCTGCCATGAGGCCTCCCCTCAGCCTCCTCTT
>VXAA01002051.1:1078611-1125817 GCA_013399115.1 Anseranas semipalmata
TTCTCCTCAAGGCTGCTCTCAATCCATTCTCCACCCAGCCTGTATTCGTGGTTGGGATTGCCCCAGCCCAGGTGCAGGACCTTGCACTTGGCCTTATTAAACTTCATGAGGTTCACACATGCCCACCTCTCAAGCTTGTCCAGGTCCCTCTGGATGGCATCCCTTCCCTCCAGCATGTCAAATGCACTACACATCCCGGTGTCATCAGAAAACTTGCTGGGGGTGCACTCAATCCCACTGTCCTTGTTGCCAACAAAGACGTTAAATAGCGCCAGTCCCAATACTGACCCCTGAGGAACGCCACTTGTCACTGGTCTCCACCTGGACATAAGCTGTTGACTGCAACTTTTTGAGTGCGACCATCCAGCCACTTCCTTACCCACGGAGTGGTCCATCTGTCAAATCCATGTCTCTCCAATTTAGAGACAAGGATGTTGTGTAGGATGGTGTCACATGTTGCTCTTCCCCTAACTACCACTAATGTAACCCCGTCGTAGAAGGCCACCAAATTTGTGGTCAAACACTCTTGTTCCAATACAAAAATACAGTGAGACACCAGTAACAGAATACTCTCTTAATTTTCTTTCTGGCCTTAATTTGGATGCTACCCATGGAAACGTGTACTCCTCCATGTCTTTGAAACAGCAGCACCTGCACAGTAATTGATGTTGTTTATGGAATCACACGTATAATTAAGTCCCCTTGCCTTTTTATGTAGGTTAAGCTTCCACTGAAATTAAGAGTGGCCTAAATCTTAGTGATGAAACAAACTTATAAACTGAGCTAGGCAGAAACATATAACATAACTTGATGGACATTAAAATGTTGAGGAGAGTCTCTGCAGTTGGCAGCTCACAGTGAAAGGTTGCAGGGGGAGTGGGGGGCACAGGCATATAAGTGAATCACTGATTTCTTAGGTATGATATGTATATTTTTCATTACTATCGAAAATCTAATCTTAAAAATGTTTGGATCTTAACAAAAATTGTCTCTGAATTAAATTTTATTACAACATTTACATTTAGTATATGCATCAGTCTGTATTTAGGGTACAGTGATAAATTTAGCAAAAAAGCATGCTAGGAATACTGGCCAGGAGAAGGCCTACGGGCCGAACTTTCTGCCTTGTGCTGGTGGTGACGCAAAAGTTGGAAGACCAACAGAGAAGATAATATCCACAGGAGTTTTTTTCCCCCATTTCTTCCATAAGCTTTAGATCACATCTTAGTTGCACCAGGAAGACAAACCATGCCTGACCTACGAAGGCCACATTGCCTTCAGAATTTAATAGGGTATTGAAATGGTGTTTATTTATTTATTTTTAAATACAGCACAGGCTTAATGCTGCGTACCTTGAGCACTCTGAACATGCATGAATTTAAATATGGATTTTGAATAAATAATGCATGGTGTCCCAGACTTATCTGGTACATTTTGCAGTGTCCTCATTTTACAGTGTGTGTGTGGAGTTTATTTTCCTTCTTTTTAGCATTGAAGATACTGCTCTGGTTTTCTACAAAGAGGGGTATTTAGAAACAGCCCAAAGTGGGATGATAAAGGATTAGCATTTTGTCAACAGGTGCTCCACAAAAGCAAACAGGCTAATCAGCTACTTATGATTATGCTTCTAATCCCTGTACTGCCTTCTTGAAGAAGATGATTCATCTTGCAGGGGAATTTGAGATCAACAGACTAAGAACACGCTCTTCTGGCCATAATTTAGGTGCAAGTATCCGCTTTGCAGGTTTTTTTGGTTTTGTTTTATTCTCTGTAAGGAAAAGAATGCTCCCTGGGAGCAGTGGATTTAAAACTGTATCCAACCATATCACGGGGAGTTACTCACGCTACTCACAGGCGCCCTTTTAATGTCAGAGAAAGAACTGATCAAAAACTCCTGCGTCTAGAACACATACTGTGCAGTTAATCACAGATTAACGCTTTAAAAACAACATATGATCCAAAACACCTTGGGGATATGTTCTGGAGTAAGCAGATAAGTGTAAAAAGACCATTTTCTCTGAAAACAGTCAATTATGCTTAGCACTGCATGTTGTAGAGTTGATCATGGAGCGGATGGAGACCCTGGCCTGGTCAGCCGAGCACTTTTGACGTGGCCCATGAGATTCCCAGGAACCTTTGAAGGTGCCCACACCCTGCCATGACCTCCATCCAGCTGCCACTCAGGGGGACGCGTCTGCCAAGCACAGCACAGCCACACGAGGGAAGCTGGCCGTCTTCATCTTTGCTGAATAAGACTTGTACATCAAGTGAGTTTGAGTTTCTTGCTAGAGAGGAGTTGCTGTCTTATTGTAAGAAGTCTGCTCATTTCCTGATGATTCCTGACCTAGTAGAACATCACAATTTCAGAAATGCATTACAGCCTACCCAGCTAAACAAGTCAGCACATGGGGCTTGCACCGGAGAATTCTCTTCAAATAAGTCATTACCATATATGCTTGGAACCATTATTGAAAGTTTGATGTCCATGCCATTTTAATTAACAATTTTGAAACAACAACAAAAAGAAACCCCAAAGTCACACACATTATGGACTATTTACCTGCTAATTCTTTCTTTCATCAAAGCTGCTCCTGCATTACAAAAGCATAATAAAAATCCCCGTACTGTTAAGGACTAGTAAACATTTTTCTTATTTTGCATAAACAAGAAAACCCAACCAAACAAAAAGGCCCAAGACTGCCTGTCCCTGGCCAAAAACTAGTTAAGTAGTTTGAAACTCAGCTCAAGATTTCTCAAAAACATGTCTTTCAGCCAAACAATACTGCTAAAGTAATGTGAACGCTTTGCTTTAAAAATGTGCTTTTTCAGTTCATAGAGAACAGTAGTGTAAAAATAAGTCATTTATGAAGCACATTCTGTTTTTTAATTTTATCCTTAGATAGATTGGTTGCTTCGAAAATCTAACAACCAAGGGCAGAAAAAGTTACAGGTTTACATTTTAAAGATTGTCGATTGTATAGACCAAATATTGCTAACCCACTGGCAGATTTACGGGCCACTTCTGTCATGATCTGAAAACATTGGATTCGATTAACACAAGGTAAGGAACTTTATAGTAGTCTACAGAGTTGGTAAGGCATTTCACTGCTTTCTTGCACATTGGTTTTCTCTGGCAAAAACAGCTGTGATCACTCAGCAGGTCCTAAATAACCAAGTCACAGAAAAATAATAATAAAAAAAGAACATTTTATATTTCCAGGTGACAAGAATGAACAAATAACATGATTTGGGCAATCACTTAAGAGCACATCAGTGCCAATTTCACTACACATTATGCCAGATGACCAAGTTACTTTAGGACTTGAAATTAAACAACCCAGAACCAATTTGAAAGAGCTCAGCAAGCCAAGAAGGGGTGTGTGTGGAATCCACACAGAGGGTGAGTTTGGCAAAACCAGCCAGCTTTACTATCCAGCTCCGCTGAACAGTGAAGAGCTGAGAGTACTCAGCATAAGGCTGATGGTTTGACACTACGATTAAACGTGCATTGCCATGGATATGCTCTGATTTTAGGAGGTGGTGATAGTTTGAATTTACTCTTAGGAAACCAAAACATTTCACGTAGTTGTTTAACATGTGAGATTTTCATGAGGAAATGAAGTTTAGTTACATTTCCAACAGGATTCCCAAACTACATTTTTTTGCCTATTCAACTCTAAAAAAACAAAACAAAACAAAACAACAACAACAAAAAAACCAAGCTGAATATAAGGCTGAAAGGTTTAAAAGATTAATCAAAGTAACAGAAGCCAGAAAGACAACAACAATATAGCACCTAAAAATGGGAGATTCACACAACATGTTTTTGACATTCATGTCTTGCATAGACAAATGCGTATTCATTTTTTTCCCCAAGACAACTCAGCTTCAGAAAATAAATCTTAAATCAACTTTAATTACAATTAAATGCATTTCAGTTTTGTGTTAAATGTGTTTCAGTTTTTCAAAATACATTTTTTTTTTTTCCTTTTTAACTGCTGCTACCAGGCTAATAGATTTATGAAACTATCATCCCTTGGAAAGACTTTGTTTCACCCTTTTGGGCTGTCAAGTTCATAAAGTCAGGAAGCTGAACTGCCTTCTAATTCTTTTTCTGTGTGATTAGAGAAACAAATAGATCCATTATTCATGCATAAAGTCTCCGTGGCCCTACTCCAGAAGATCCATAAACCTGAAGCTACTTTTAAAACAGAGGAACTAGGAACTCTAATTCTTCAGTGTAGGTCTGTCTTCTGGCCATATTGTAACATCCAAATGATATGTTGCGCACACCAGGACCACATGAGGTTCTTCCCTTCCAATCCCTTCACCCATACACTGGTTTCCATTGGAAGAAAACCTAGGCATGTAGGCAGAAGAAAGCTGGAGGGCTCTCCAAGAGGCTCCTAATCATGATCAGGGACCAGGACGGGGAAGCAATTCTTTTGCAGGTAAATGCAGCCCAACATGCAGCCCTTGCAGTTTCCCTGAGGTCAGCAGGACTCCACTTTGACTCAATATCCAGATCTAGGAAAGTCTCTGCAGAGCCAGAGCCATGCCTATTGATTCTGAATGTTTTCCAACACAATTATTTTTTTGGGAAACAGTCATTTAAAAATATATACTGACCAATTTGGAGTTGGTTTACTAAATAAAGTGTTTCTAAATTTAAAGAATAATTGGAAATCAGCTTGCTTGTCACAAAAGTCTTGGGAAAAGTGGACTGAAAACTCTGTTTTGGATTAATGATCTAGATTACATTGGAAAAAATAAAAAGTTTTAATAATTATGATTGCATAAGAATTGCAGTGATTTTAAAAACAAGTTGGCTTTTCTGTTGCCTACAAATATGGTTTTAATTGGGGGCAGGGGGCAATTATACATGGGTTTAATGTTAGGTTCCCTATAAAGACTTTGTACATAACTGTCTAATGTAAACATATATTTTTCCTGAATAGTGATGCTTTGTTTAAACCAGCAGTCTTCCTTACACAGCAAAAGAGGAAGCACACCACTTTTTTTTTTTCTTTCTAGATTGTGAAAAGAAAGCTGCATGTCTATGCAGCTCATACCCACTACAGAATTCTCACCAAATTAAAAGACAGGGTTTCAGTTCCATATGTTAAGTAATACCTTGGATTATATTGGTAACCCTTTCCAGTTTTAATAACTGACTTGACTATGTTCTTGTTTCTAATTCGACAGTAGAACTACTCCATGTTCTCCCTTTCACAGCAGCTTCTGTCAGCTTCACTTTCCAGGTATTTATAAACTAGCTAAAGACAAGGTCACAAATGTCTCAGAATACAGCTTCTGCTACAAGAAAGGCGTGCATGTGTGGGGAGGGGGGAATGAAAAAGCTAACCAAATAACTCTTTCTTTCTGAAAAGCAAGCTTTCAGAAGTTTGCAGACCCTGATGCCTGTTTCCAACTGAATTCAAAATGGTAGATCAACAGTACATATTCCAGCCAGCTGTACAGATATTAAATTGTTTTAATGCCCCCCCCTTTTTTTTTTTTTTTTTTTAACCTAGCTCAGTTCTGCTAGCCTTGAAGTGGGGGCAAATGCCCATTGCCACATGATCTACAAACCACATTTTAGTTTAGACTTCCCTTCGCTGCTGGCTACTTGCTGCCCTCCCAGATCTGCTGCTGAGCTGTTTCCTCACATACCTTGAAGCCGGTGGGGAAAGCGCTGCTGCTGCTGCACAGTGACAACTCATCAGGGAGGGAAAGGAGACAGTGAGCAACAACTTGTTCTTCCAGCATAGGCTGATTTGACCATAGCCCTGTACACACCGAGAAGTCATTATCCATCTGCCTACATGCTACAAGAATTAGTGCACTATTAAATATGGACAAGGGTAGCTGAATAATACCCCCAAAGAAACCAACAAGCGTAGCCAATTACATAATGGAAACTGTGAGGGTGATGGAGTACTTGTGGTGTTAAAACAAAAACAACAACAAAAACTAACAAACAACCAAACAAAAACACAGAATCTCTCAGTTCTAGTCATCTCAGGTATCCTTCGTAGGAGCAATAGGTTCAATGTTTCCAGAGGAGCATGATTTGTACATGATAGCTGTCTTTTTAAATATTTGGGGGTCAAATTGGATTTGACAATAGCTTTTGGGATAGTTATGCTCTGTCAAAGTCTTCCTAATTAAATCCTTCATTAGTCATTTGCTATGCTCTTTAACAAACATGGCACATTAGTGGCAAAGTAGAGAACTTAGAAGAACAAAAATTCTTTAGAAATTATCACTCCAGCAGGAGCAGATCATTACAGTATTTGAACTAGGAAGCAAAATCCTTAGTTATGAGTAAACAAAACCTATTGCAGAAACATCAATAGTGTTGAGTAAAGCCCAACACCAATTTTTCAAAACAGCTACCAGTCTCTTAAAACTAGTATTATTCTCCATGTATGTGTACCAGTGTTACTGACAATTCTTTCTGAAGTTTTTCTTCATACTAACTTAAACTTGCCTTGTAAGACAGTCCTTAAAGACCTGCTTCCATGCATTTAAGCATATAAAAAGTACACGCTTTAATCCCACTGAAATCAATAGGACCTAAGCACATGCCTGAGTATTTTGTGAAGCAGAAATTTAAGTATTCAATTAAATATTTGCATCTGCTAGAGAGTTCTGCTCAAGTACAATGTCCAAAGATTCCATAAGCTAACATCCTTTTCCCTGTCATGTTAAAAATGCAACTAGGTTTGGTCTAAATGAGAAGAGATTTCCGGCTTTGGTCTAACCCAACACAGGGACAAAGGGATGGGGGAAAAAAGAGGACATTGATCATACCATGAAGACTCTTGGAGTCAGTTATTTGTACTTAACAATGGGAAATACAAAAGTTCCAAGAGTAAGTGTTCATGGATAAACAGAAACAGACTCCAAATTTGGGGGAAAAAAAAAGAAAAGAACTGTTACCACAAAAAATGTTTTCATCACTAGCTTTTAGATTTTAAATGACACACAAGGATTTTCTACTCTAATAAAGCCTGCTGTGTATTCTGGTAGTGACCTTCAGATCTGAAGAATTTTTATATAAATCCATAAATTATAGTTCTTTCTGTATTGGGGGAAAATATTTCAAATGCAATGAAATAGAGTGATAGCAAAATTCATGACTGTATAGTACATAACTTCTCACTTTTCAGAATCAGATGTACAAACTATAAACTCTTAACTTTCTCTAATAACTGGAAGTGTTGTGGGTATTTGAATTTACTTACCTGAATAGTCATTTAGCAAATATCTTCACATACAAGTCTAGATACAGAGTTAATGTAATTTGAATATTAGTTTACACATAATATAAATCAATGTTTGACAATATCAAAATCCCATCAAACAGTGGGCCCTTCTTATGCTATTATCAAATATACTATATCATTGTGGGATAGCTGAGAATCATAGAATGCTAGCATAGGCTTGTTTATTAAATTTGGTCAGTTTTCAGACCTTCCAAATAGGAATACTAAACATTTATTTTTCCCCTCTGGAAATTTTTTTTTTCCCCTCCTGCGTAATACAGTCGTCATCCCAATTCCTAATGAATTTATAAAAATATTTTTTTATCCAATAATCCCGGCAAGGTAAAAATAGGAGTTTTTATAGCAAATGATAAACAGGCTCATGGACTATGAGAGAAACTAAACTTATTTAAGTTGCCATACATTCGCTACTGAATCACACATCACCATTTTCTTTTTATGTGTGTTGCTGTCCACCTCAGACTAGCAGTTTTTAAGGTGCAGAAGCATCTTTCAAATATATGCATCAAACTTAATGATCAAGTTCCACACACTAGTGTCACATGCTTTAAATTTACATCACCTGCCCATCAAGAGCTGTGTTAAGTAACAGCACTAATTGAAACTGCATAATTCTTTAGAAACTGCAGCACTTCCAATTCAGAGAATAAAGGGGTGCTTATGTGGTTCTTTATATTACTAGATATAATTTTCTGAAATAAGAAAATGAAAAGAAATGAAAAAAAAACACATTTGAAAGAAGTTGCTGCACCTGCAAAAACACTCTTTAAGCTTACTATGAAATACAAAAAAGTGCACCCTTCTATATCTACATATAAAACATATTAGAAATAAAACTTGTGTAAAATGTTTGCTGTGCAAACTATAAAAACAGTCAGTCAGTCCATTCTTTTTCCTAGGCGTTTTGTCACACTCTCTTGTTTCCTACTGCAGAGAATCGCTGTTATCCAAAACCAGCCCACTGATATTTGTCGTTGAGAGATCTCCTCCATCATCTTCACCGCTGTCTACAGACTCATCCTCACTTTGCCCTGCCATCATAACTTGCTGAACAGCCAACGTAGCACCATCGGATGACAAGGACTGGAGACTGTCTACATTCATGTTGACTGGAGCTGTAATTGTTACAACAGCACCTGGAGAAGCACAATCGTAGAATTTTAGCATCTTTCTTGGTTTTTCAGTTTAAGTAATACATATTTATATGTAACAGAGTGTGTTTCTAATCAAAAGGAAGAAAACCTAAGGAACTAAATTAGGTTGTTTTACACTTAAACATTAGGAAGTGCCAGAATTAAGTTGGCCAAGAATCTTAAACTTTGCTGTGTTCTGGACACTCATTACAGGAATTCTCCAATCTAGTCATCACAAGATCATTTCTGCAAAGTATTCCAGATTAATTAATTGCAGAAAAATGGGAGTGTTTGGCAAGATCCAAGGTGACTTAAATGGATAAAGCTGTTGTCAGATTCAGCAGAGGCTGTGGGAAAAGTTGCTACAAGATTGTAATGAATAAAGCAGCAGGCTGCAGGAAAGAAAGGATGGTCCTGAGATTAAAGCAGTTAGATTCGATTTAAGAAAGAGAAGCATTTGTTTGATCTGATGCTAGGGAAGTTACTTCAGTTGAATTCTTTGGAAACTATTATATTTCTCTGCTTCTCAATGCTCAACTTGAAACACATGAGGCATATATTGAATTGCAGATGCTCAGTCCCTCTAGCAATAGTGAAAGGAATGTGAACAGGATGGGGTGTCATGAAGCTGAAAGTGTAGTCCAGTACTGCTAATCAAACAGAATGCTACTGATGTACGTACACATACTGAGAGAACTTATTTGCACATCTAACCTTCACTCTGTCGTTTTGTAACTTTTGAAATAAAAGCAACAGTCTCTCAATATAGATTCCAATAAAATACCTCCCAAAACCCAGAAAAAAAAAAAAAAGATGAAAAAACAACACATTTTTGTTATGCTTTTCCAGATTAAAAACACAGTCATGCTGAAATATCAAGAAGTTCTCCCGCCAGATGTATTCATTTCCCTGTTACAGAGGAATTAACTTTATTATCTGTGCTCTAGCCAGTTCTCCTTACCATCTGACATCGTGAGCTCATTAGACTGCTGCTGAGCAACTCCTGAGGCAATGGAGTCAGGCCAGAACCTCTGAACTGGTCTGTTCTGAGCTGTTTTCTTCTTTGTTTTTGGAGTTTCAGAACAACTGGAATCCAGCATTGGCTGAAGAATTCGCCTTCTAGCATTGATAAACCTAAACACAATCAACGGTAAGAAGTACTTATAACCTGAAGGCAGTGAATGTTCTCTCTCTCTTGGATTCACAAAGTATTCAGTAGTAAAAAAAAAATCAGAAGTATAAAAACTGCAGAGTGTCACTTCTCCCTTCCAGCTCCACTTGACATTTTTTTTAGCATGTAAAACTAGAACTCCTAGAACACAGGCATCCTTCGATACTGGCAAACTAGCTAAAAGCATGTACTTCTGTCATTTTGCTGCTAGCAGCATTTCCCCCCCCAAACCTCAGAAACAGAAATTCTACCGACAGCATGACAGATGTACATTTCAAGATCTGATTAAAAACTAAGCACCAGAAAAGTTGCTGACAGCACAATTCAGAAAGCTGATACTCCTCTCATTAGGGTTCACCTAAAATCTATCCCCTGTCTAACCTAGTTTGTTTGGTCTGGTTTCATTTACTTCCCTAAGCTCCAGCCTTAATTATTGGCTCACTGGCTTTCCCAGGCCTGGCTCCTGATCCAGGAGACAATGCTAAACACATTTTTCAGATCTTACCCAATTCCTTTTCATTCCCCGATTTCCACTTGTTCACTCTAACATGCTAATTACTGCTCTTTCCCTTTTCTGCTAGTGAACAAGAAAATACTTCACCCAAATCTCACTTTGTTACCAGCAGTTAAGCAAATCGATTTCACTGTAGGTAGTTGTGGCAAGAAGGAGCTGTGACTGAGGATAGCATTCCCTGCTAAGTCTGACAAAAAACATCCAGGACCCATCTTTACCTGCAGTAGAAGGAAGGAGAGTGCAGCTGCCAGGTCCACATAGCGTAATGCAATGCTCTGCAGAGACTTTAGCCAAATCTCAGTACCATAGAGCTCCGTTACTACTATGCCATGCAGACGTAGTTACACTGATCCACTTCTGGAGCCACTGCACTGCCACTATCTTGTGTATTTCCCCACTGAACCCCTCTGCAGTCATGCAGTCAGCATCGTCTTTGAAATCTGAGGAAGATCCCTGTTGGACTTCGCTGCAATGATTTTAGGAACCAACACCATAAGCAGAATAGGATGCATGTTGGCACCCTCACTCCTCTTCTGCAAGGGCAGGCGTATTATCTTAAACCTGTAGTGCACTTAAGACATACTAAAACTTATTAAGCCATGAACTAGAGTAGTTGAGATAGTAGTTGACATTTTCCATTTGGACATCACTGTTTAGGGGATAGCACCATTTGATAGAAGAGCAGAATGAAGATCTGTTGACAGTAATAACTTTAAGATATGCAGCCATAATTACCAGGAACACTTTTCAGAGCCTCAGGTCACTAAATCCCTTTAAACTTGAAATTCTTTACTTGCAGAAGAGATGTGAGAGTACTTCCATCACTTTCAGCAATAGAACAGAATGTAATTCTTAACATTGCAAAGTTTTCTGAAGTCCTTAAATAAGGTAAAATAATACTTGTGCCATTTAAGTTATTATGAAAAATAATATGCTTGTGTATCAGTACGTAATTCCTATATTTTTATATACATATTAGTCTTTAACACATATGTAGTGTAAAACAGCAAGTTCAAACCCCAATGTCCAAGTCATACTCTTAAGTGTTTCTCAGTCTTGCAAGCACATGGAGACAACAACAGACATTAAGGAAGAGTTTTTGCTCTTACCAATTGTTAACCTGGAGTAGTGTCAGATTTGTTTGTGCTGCAATCTGTTTCTTCTCATCCTCTGTTGGATATGGATGCTAAACAGGACAAAAAGCAAACAAAAGAAGCATAACCTTCTGTTTCATTTCCTCATCAAAAATAAGGACTCCTTTATTACAACTGATTAAAGCTGCTAGACTAAAGCCATCTAATTCATTGTGAACAAACTTAAGAAACCTCACAAACTTTTGTAAATAAAATCATTTTAAAAATATGCTTTACTACACAAAACTGGTTTTACCCTTGAAAGTATGTATCATACCATTAAACTGTTGATGTCTAATTCAGAAGGAAAAGATTCTCATTGCTGACAGTTTTTATTAAACAGTGTGATCTCTGGGAAACAAGCATGTGATAAGATCCGATTAGTTATGCTGTCTAAAGACAATGTCATATGAGAGTACTGACAAGCCTCTTCTAGTTAAAATAAGCTTCTTTGAATTCAATGGATGAAAACAGTGTATGTAACATAAAAAGCGTACGTGCACTTTTCCTGTATCATTTGTCTGTTTTGAAATAGTTTTAAAAACTGAAATTCTCAATCCACTAAACACTGTAATATAACTTGAGACCTGTTTATCCTTTAAGAATAAGCATTTATAAAAAAAAAAAAAAAAAAAAAAAAATTTTACTTTAAGCANNTTTAAACCTTTTTTTTCTTTAAAAAAAAAAATTTAAAAAAAAAAAAAAAAAAAAAAGACATTCTACTGTAAGCACAAGTAGATAGCAACATACTTGGTACGTATTAGAAGGGTTGTTGAAAAGGAGAAACACCCAGAAAACTTGAAATTCTCCTCTACAAACAAATAAAAAACAAACAAACAAACCACAAAACCACAGCCACAGATGGAATTATTTTTCCTTGTGCCATGGACCAGGGTGTAGAGAGCATTATGTTCTCAACACAATGAAATGAAGAAAGATTAACAATGTTTATTGAGCTCATGGAGTACAAATGTAACATACTTATTAAAATAATAATAAAATCAACAGACATTAGGCTCTGTGGAACTACTCCAAATAACTTCAGGAAAAACTGAACTGGGATTACACAGACAACACCAATAAATTCACCTTCCTTATGAAACAAAATCATAACAGACCACATAAGAGTTGCATAAAAACCTGTGACCCCTGATCATGTTCTGTCCTTACCCCTATGTGCTGAAAAAGCCAAGATCTCATCACATTTGTAGCGTGCTTGGGAAGAACTCCTCTTTTATTTTTTGATGAGCCATCATCTTGATGCAAGATGCCTAGATCTTGGTTTAATTGCAACTGAAGCTGCACATAGAATTTTAAAAGAAATAAGAAAGTTAGCTTAGTAATAGCAGTATTTTGTATCAATATGCGAATAAGTCATTTAGAGAAGGAATGAAAAGAAATTAGGCTTTAGTCATGCTGCTTATAAAAAGCTACTTTATTTGCTAGGGAAGATTTACAATAGCATTCCAAAATGTCTTTATCCAGGGAAAATGATGTATCAGATTTCTATAGTTTTCACATTTTCTGTAACTTTTCTGTTTTAAGAATTACAACTGTTGTCAGGATGTGTATGTGATCTTTTGGCAAGAGACAAACGACGATTTGCTGTAATTTAGAATAAAGTCCACCCACGTACTACATGTCAGGTTAATGATCCTCTGTACTGATCTATGCTACATTAGGGTTTTGATCGACTTTTCACCCTACCAAGTCATTTGCATATATGAAGAGCACCTGAAAAATGCAGTGCTGAATATACTATGTGCAAGCATAAGCAACTATGGAAGCTGTAAAATAATAAAGATTTAGGACTTAAGCAAAGGACTTAAAGTGAAAATAATTGTAACACTAGAGTTGCAAAGAAAGGCGCTTAAGGTCCTGCTAAATAAATGCATCTACGTTCTCAAGGAGTAAGAAGACATATGCAAATGACTAACAAGAGGAAAAGGTTCCAGCTATTTTAGAACTCTTTATTCACTTTACTTTTTTCCTGCTATTTTCATAAAGTTCCATACTTCTTTCATAGTTTTGCTTTCTTTTTTTACTTTCTATAGATGCATCAAATTGTTTGCCCACTGGTTGTCTGAACATTAGGGGATATGTTCTTAAGTGCTTAGGCAGAGATAATGAGAAACACAATCTCATATGCAATTTATATTCTATTTCAGACAATTATATCATTCTAAGTCAGGTTTTTCAAACAATAGGGAACAATTTCTTAAGGCCAGTCATTATGTCTACGTCCCGTAGAAAACAAGTTTTAAATGTCATTTCTGAGCTAGGTTTAACTTATCAAATTACTACAAATACGTATTTGGAACATACTTTTATTTGCAAAACAATGTTTTACTTTCTAAATAATCTGTCTGCATATGGAAGCTTTATAATGAACTTTCAATAACTCTCCCCTGGTATTTCTCGTCTACATCCACAGCACTGTGAAACACTGAAAAAGAAGAAATTCAAGAGGTATTTTCTACGTATAGGTGGGTTTGGAGATTCTGGCTAACATCAAGAGAAGCCACAGATCCATATAGAAGGGCAAACCTATGTTTTGTTTGTTTTATTATTTATGGACATTATTTCCAGCTTAGTATCATTTTTTTTTTCCCCCAGAGGTTAAAAAAAAGGCATTTTTCTTCACAAACACTTCAGTCTAGGAAAGTAATTTCACACATCTTTCTGAAAGGTATCTGAGAACACAACTGCATGTATTCTGGGAAAGAAAATGGGTAAATACATACATGCTACTACCAATAAAAACAACATAACAATACTTTAAGCATATTTTTTCAGTTGGAAGGTCAGACGAAGACAGAAAAGAAGAGAGCAAGTCAGTGATTACCAACAGACTTCATGCTGTGGAGAGGATAGCTCCTCATTCACATTTTTAATCATCTCCACATGCCTGGAAGATTTGATTTACCACCTTCTGTTCAAAGAGAAAGCTAGCAAGGTTTTCCTTAACTGAAGATGATTTGGTTTTCATGTTTCCTTTTCCTTAGTTATTTCTTTTGAGTTCTCCTGACCCAACTCTTAACAGTCTCCTTAAAAAAAAATAAAGGAGTACTGGCCCTTATCTTTCAGGGTGTGATACAATGAACCTAATGTGATGATCTCCCATAGTCAGAACTCAGTATTTTGAAAGTTTTATGGCAAAATGCTTCTCAACATACATAAATTCTGAAATATATACAGCTTCACAGTCCTGGTGGTTGCCATCTTGTTAAAAAGTCAAATTTCTGATGACAACAATATCGTGGCACCATAAAGCAATATTCAAATCTATCCTGCCATAAACCTAGCTCAACAACTAGAAAAGCTTTAATCATCGGAAAAATATCTACTATTTAATTCAGAGGGGTTTTTAGTTGGTTGCTTGATTTTGTTTAATCCATGTACAAGTACTTTTCTGCCATCAGTAAAAAAAAGAAAAAAAAGAAAAAAAATATTTAACAAGTAGTAACTATGATGACGATGTTGCAAGGGAGATCTGTCTGGGACCTTATGCCACGTTATAAAACTCGTGAATCCTACAGCAGCGCTTGTGTTAATTTTACATTAGTTACTATGTGCATGCACACATATCTCACTCTGACAACATGTCAGATTTAAACCAAAACTCTTGAAAACAATGAGATTTATGTGAACCCAGGAAACTATTCTGTGAAGCCCATGGAACACACCTGAGAATTCTGGATCCGAATAGTCCCAGGCGACAGTGCTTGTGTCACCACTTGACCTTGTGGAGTGACCACAGTGACTGGCTGATACACTGTCCCCCCTTAAAAAAAAAATGAAAGGAAATTATAGGTAAGTAAAAGCTCTTCAAACATTCTCTTTCAACACAGAAACACATCATCACTGTAGACAACACCACACTTCTGACAGCATATCAACTATATCAACTATTCTATTCTCCATGTTATGTTAGTGTAGCAAAGAACACATCTCATATTTTTTTCCATCCACAGAAACACACAAAAACAAAACAAAACGAGTAAAACACTCCAGTGTCTGAAATTACTTAACTAAAGTAGTGTTGCACACAAAAGATCTCTTAATATGGTACTTAAAGTTTAACCTCCACTCACATATACATACCTGGTATACATAGAAATTAAACCAACATTCAAAACCTGGTAAGGCACTCAGTTGTAGTTAAACAACAACTTTTCAGGAATTAGAATTCAAGCACATTTTACAAAGTATTTGTGTATTTTTTGTAACAACTACGAAAGAAAACAAAACGAAGAGCAGGGTGCCAGTTTTTCTTCACTGTGTCATACCTGCCACTGTTGCCATAGTTACATTTCCCTGCTGCAATGCTGATGCTGGCACCATAATCCCTTGGGGACTGAGTGTGCCTGCAATGGCACTTGGAATTTGCTAGAAAAATAAAACAATTAGTTGGTTGGACTTTTTTTTTTTTTTTTTTAAAAGGAGATAAAGCATGCTTGTGTAATTTTGGCTCTAAAAAAATACATTTGGAGCTTAAACACAGGATTAGCTTCAAAGAGAAAGACACTTCATTAGAGGTTCATCATTACCTACATTAACTTTCTCATTATCACCAATCATTATCTTTGAGAACCCTCATGAAAGCAACGGTTAGAAAAGACATTAAACTATCCAGAGAAATTTTAGGAGAGAAATGATTCTAAGGTATATAAATACTAAGAGAAAAAGTTTCCAAAGGCACGAGGGATAAAGGACAGATGAAATGGACCTTTGATGCTCTTATTACAAGCATCAAAGCTTTAGAATTTTAGTTATTACTGTAATTCCTTCCAATTCCAAAATAATGTGTTACTCGTTCAAGATACCTAATATGTTTTATTCTGCTCAGGATAGTTCTTACTCAACCCTGACCATGCAAGCTCTTACACATTCCTTAATATGCATGAAAAATTTCTGTTGTTACCGAATGCAAAATTCAGTCCCTCCTGTCTCTAAAGAATTAAGCTGTAACAGCCATATAAAAAACACCTTTTAAAAGAAGTTTTTTTGTCTGATTTCAGACTCTCCTTTCCACATTTCCCGGTATGAAAACCTAAGTAAGGAGCCCAGACAGTGAAGTTTAAAAGTCATTGAGACTTTTCAGAATACACAGCATCAAACACATTCATAAATCTGAGAAGGACCATTCCCTAAGACTACATATCTAGTAGGTAGTAGGATGGCAGGGCTCATACTTTCCAGCACCTAAGAGCAGAAACATCAACCATAATGTAACAACTGTTGTTTCTCAATTTACTACAAAAAATACAATTGGTCATTGCATTTAGGTATGTCTACTGTAGATAAACTGATATTCACATATGTGTACATGTGAATAACTACGAAGTTACCACTGGTGACATGCAATGACATACATCTGAAATACAACTCTAATCCACCAGACATTATCTATTCATTTCAGAATACAGATTGTTCATAAAAGTATCAGCCATTTCAATATTTTAATGAAGCAGACAAGACTAAGGAGACCTTCTTAACAAGCTGCTTTTTTTTTTTCCCTCATCCTTTGTTCATTCTGTTTCCTCGCATCTCTTTCCAACAAAATTGCAAATCCAGGCTACTCTGAATATCTCAGCTTGCTGCAGAAACTCTGTTTGCAAACCACTAGTAACAGAAGTATATTTATAACTTCCTAATGAAATGTAAGCAAAAATGCACTTAACCATATTTGAAACATACCTGAGATTGCACAGGTGAATAAGGACTTCCGGGTTCTCCACTTAATAGAGTTTCACTGTTCATTTTTGTCTTCAGGCAGGCAATGTAGCGACTACAGAAATCCTTGCAGAGTTCATTAACCTTTTCTAGCTCAAGCAGATGGATACGTAGAACTTGGATTGCTTTTACCATCTAGGGAGTAAATTGGGAAAAAAAGTTAGAAATAAAGTGAAAATAACTTAATTTCAAAAATATTTCAACATAAATTTAAGCAAACACCACTTTCCAGTAACAAAGTCCATCCAATTAAAGCAGAGCTACTAATTGCTGAGTGCTGACCAGAGTTGTGAAGCTCTGACCATTATGCTCCTGAAATGTGAAAGGAATGTGTTTACTTACGAAACCTGTATCATTACACTGCTCAAGTAAACTATGATAGAGGGGAAACAAAACACAACTACAATATAATCTTAGCCTCAGTCACATGTGTCAGATTAGGAAGACAAAGCCCAGTTAATAAAGAGGTCTAAAAGTTTGCTATCTTGTTCAGCAAGGCTTAAAGTAATGTCATCGTTTTTCAGTCCTAGAGCTTTGAAGTTCCTTTGCAATTGTATGTCAAATATGAACAACTCGGGGGTAGAATCTCTTGAGAACTTTCAAGTGAAGAGACTGTTTCTGAAATATAGGAAAGAGCACTAAAACAAACCAACAAATCCATGTTTAAACAAAAATTGAAGTACAGAAGGTACGTATGTGATGAGAATACTTATGCTTACTGCGAGAAAAAGACACGTAAGCTTGGATAGCTAATGGTATTTCATACTGCATAAAAATAGCTTAGGTGATTCTAAGGGTCATGGCAGAAGATCAAAAGCTAAAACCAAATCCAAATGGTCTAAATTTTGATGATGCAGTAGGAAATCCAGGACATTCAAATACGCACAAAACATATTGGCAAAATAATTGCTTTTTTTTTTTTATTTTATTTATACAACATGCCATCTCCAACATTTACTTGCTATGCTAGACCTCCAAGAAAAATATCCTTCAGTTTTATGAATCTGAATAGACTATAATTTTGAAACATAGTGCAGAGCTTGATTTTACCATCATTTGGAAAAATCTGTCATATATAAAGGGTCATTTATTTGGCCAAAGCACTGAATGCAGTGACCAGAAATGATAGCTTACTAAGCCATCCACTTATTTCTAACCAAATAAGCCAACTGGGAGCTGAAGTAGCCTTTATTCAAAGCACCTGAAGGAGATCAAGGCAGGCAAACTTTTGGGTATGCTCCCATCTCCCTCATGATAACTTCAGCTTTCATTATGACAGACCTCTTCCCTGTTTTTTCAGTAGAAGGTATTCCCGTTGTATGACGTTCACCCAATCAAGAAAATGGTATGTTAAAATAAACAAGACAAAAAGCCTGAAATGATAACAAAATAGGAAATCTTATCCCTTCTAAGGGCTAAAAATAAATATCACTTTAAAAGCCCAGCTGCAGAAAAAAATCTGAGCTGTAGACTTGAGGCAGTTAATTCAAATTAAAATCCCGTAACTCTTACGACCTTTGACACCAAAACCCTTTGAAATCCTGAGTGCGGTGGCCCAGCACTGAGGTCTACAGAACAGAAATCTTCTAGAGGAGCCCTCAACAGTGGTTGCCTTTAAAATTGTGTTTAAGTACCTTTAAACACAATCAAGTTAAACTATGCAAATTTAACTAGATTTTAACCCAAAATAGAGGTCGTCTATGTTTAAATATATTCTGCTCCTTTAAGAATTGCTAATGATTGTCCTGTAATGCTCCGATAGCCAAATAGTTTCAGAGACCAAAATCTTGAATTATAGAATTATTTACACATGGCAGAACAAACACAGACAACATATATTAGCCTTAAACAGATTTTATTTTAAGCTCTCTCATCTTCCCTTTGCTGGGCTGAAACCGAGGTAACAAAAATAGGACTTTGGGCAGGTGATATTTGAGTGTATTAGTGATAAATTAGTTCTGCTTAGTAAGAAGTTTTTTTTTCCTTAAGCCATTACACATACTTGTATTATTTATGTATCAGCATTTGTTTGCAGGGGGAAAAAGAAAAAAAGATTAGAACTTAAATATAGTTTCAAATTGGTGGTTGATATCTGACGTGAAAATTGAATTAAAGTCAAAACTAACCATAAACCAAGGATTAAGTGACAATAGCCAGGTTTCGGCAGACCCACGCACAGCCACACCACTCTTACAGGAAGCTGTGCTACTGTGGTTAGAAAGGCAAACAGAACTTCGTAAATACACCATGCCTGTCACCAGGACTTATTTACAACTACACTAACTGTGGCCATATGGCTCATGGTCTTTTGCCGCGTGGGTGGACCGAACTCAGAAGTTCACATTTTCCCTGAAACTAAAAAACAAAACAAAAACCCTAAGAATTTCTGATAGAATCATCCGCGCTGAACAAAGCTAAATGCTTCCAGACAGATCACAGCAGCAGCAATATTTCATTTTAATTTTCTTAAAAGATGCATAGCTTGAAATTCTACAAAACATATTTTTGTTCTTTAGTGCTACTGAGTAGAATCTGCCACAGCACTATGAGACTTTAAAACCCACTTGATTCAGCTTTCTCAGCTCTAAGAAATAAACCTGGAGCACCATTTCAGAGAAATGCAGAAAGACATAAGTAACCACTAGATACGTGGATATTATCAATACTGTTGTAAATAAAGGTAGTGGTAAACTATTAAGCAGAGAAAGAAAAAGTATTGAAAAATGTACAGTTCTTGGTAAAACTGCTATCCACAGCATATTCACATATAAATGCACTCTATCTGGAGACATCTTTAGCCCTAAAATGGTTTAGATCATGCCTTTGTCCTGTCTTTTCAGTGTTTTGAGCATGTGGTGCAAAGGGCCACAGAATACACCATGCGCTACATTAGTCTTAATCGCCAGCTCACCTTTGTTCAATTAAAACATAAACCCACAACATTTTATGGATTTCAAGGGACATAGCACAGGCATATAGCAAATACGTATGTGGACAACACATCTGAAAGATTCTGTGTATACTGACAAACAATCTTCTCATTCAATAACTCTTCTCATTTTGAAAGCAATTAAAATATGTCCATTCATAGTTCATCTGCCTTCCCAAGAAAATCCTTACATGGGGATTTAGGTCTTCAGGGAAGGAACACAAAGTCTGGGACAGGGACCGTTTGGTTTTCATTTGTTTTGATAACCTCTCTCGTCTGTTTTGAGTCCCCAGCTATGTGGTTGGAGGTCTGTGAAACAATACCAAAGTATGAGTACTTTCCAGAAATTCAAAAACATGGCTTGCGCCCTCAGAGACAATATCAAAATGGCATCCATTGGCTTCATCACCACTACAACTTCTCCTGACAACAACTACTAATTCAACAGTATAGTCTTTCAGAAGAGGCTACTGAACCAAAAATCCTTACCCAAAACGAAACAAAAAACTCAGGGGTCTTCAAAAAGGGCAGTGTCCTGTTCAAATACAAAAGTGAGAGCATATTTAAAACACCGTATTTCGTATTGTTTTTAGGCTTGATAAAGCTCTATGTAACCTGCTCTGACCTCACAGCTGACCCTGCTTTGTACAGGAGGTTGGACTACGTACCCCCTGAGTATTTGAGCTCCTAATTCATCATGAATCATCCTATGAATGGGGGGAAATTAAACAAAACAAAAACAGCAACAACAAAACCACCTCATATATGAGAAGAGTTTACTCTGAACAGAAGAGATAAGCTATACAAGAGCTATACCCTCCTGAAGCAACATGATGTTTCTGCAGTGGCTGGGTTAACAGTAAGCAACAAAAAAGTGTTAAGTTCTGAATGTCTTAAAACTTAACTGAATCTGTGAAAGCTCTAAAAATTATCTGCAAACATTCATGCTGAAAAATTTCTTAGACATGGAGGAACCCATCCATGTAAGCTGCAAAAACAAAAGGGGGCTGAAGGAGAACAAAGGGAGGTTGGTTCGTTGTCCTGTTAGCAAATCAAAGATCTGTTCTATCTATCAGAATGAGCTGGAGATGTCAAAGTGTAAAGAGCTTCCATATTATGAGGATACCTTTGAGCACACTTTCAGAAAGGAGCAGGTGCATTTGGGAATGTCTGGCTAGAAATACATACCACCAAGATCTGTGGTTCTTAATAGCAAACGTCTCTTCTAGTGCTGACACTTGATCTGAGGACTAAGGTGTACACACAGCAACAACCCAAAGATGAGGAGGAAGTTAAAACTCTGAGAAAGCAAGCACGAGATTCCAGCCTAGCAAGTTAAATACAAGCATGGCCATCAGCTTCTACTTCCTTCCCATTGGGACTAGGATTTGAAAAGGGGAGGTCTGCAGCACTTCTTGCAGATAATCGGCACTTAAATCAAGTTCAGAGAAGACCACTGAAGAGATGGACAGAATGAATGGCCAAGAATCAGAAAGAAAAATAAAATTGTTGAAAACCTAAAGATATGTCTAAAAGATAGGATAATTCTGGCTTCAACAATATCATGTGCCATACACATATAGAAGGGCTAAATATTTACTGCATGAAACCATAACCTTGTAATTCTCTCTTTTACTTCCCTGAGTGGTCTACCCTGTGTACAGCCAATGAGGTTGGAAGGGAAAAGTTTCAAAGTTCTACCTGGGGCCAACAGTTCTTGGAGAACAAATATACAAACTACCAAAGAAAAGCCACTTTCCTTTCGTTTTCAATAGGGATGGACTGGGACTCCTGGGAAAGTGTCAGTCTAAAGACAACTACCTCTTCTGACTGTAAGATGAACCTGTGTTAAAGGTAAAGACATAGCTAGAATGTCAAGACATCCTAGATCCAAGGGCAAGGTGATAAAATCTGTCCAGGACCTGACAGATTCTTGGCTTTCTTTCGGCAGATCTTAGAACTGAACTTTGCATTTTCCTGTGATGCACTCTTCCTTGAAAGGAAGAAAAGCATCTCATATACCTCTTGGACAAAGGAAGAGACAACAGACACTTCACACTTCAGGGAAGCCATAACACAGTTCTGAGGTTGTTTGTAGCATTGCAGTTTTTGAACACAAACCATTGCTAATTCTGTTACATGAATGCACATACAGAAAAAGAACAGGAACATAGCGATAGCTATACAAAGTCAAATACAAAAAATATGCTTAATCCAGGCCATTTCACAGAGTACCTTAAAAGTTCATTTAATGAAGAAAATGTTCCATGAGAAAGTGCCATTTCCCCCCCTCTTCCCAAATTCTTCTTAGAGAAATCCTTGCTCATTTAAATATGCCAAAGCCTAATGCCAAAGTTCTGACCCAGTCCAGAAGCCATTAATATTAATGGCAATGCTCCCATCCATTTCACTGCCAGATCTCTATTTTGACAATGTGTCTGACAAAGACTTGCACAAGACACTGCAAAAGTAAAATGCCTAGTTTCAAGGCCTTTTACTATCTCTATGTTGACCATAACCCTTTGCCATGCTGTTTCAAGATCACCAGCTGAAGGTCTTGGAGTGGTTAACTAGAAAGAACAGAATAGGTCAGTTGGAAGGGACCTTCAAAGACCAACTGCCTGACCATTTCAGTGCTAACCAAAAGTTAGAGCATTAATATGAAGAATAAAGAACAGAATCCCTCCATCTAGATAATCAAAAAGGATTGAAGTTTGGTTTAGAGGCCAGGCTTAGCAATATATGGACCAAGAATATCCTTAAAATGAAAATTCACGTGGATGCTACCTGTATTTCCCAGCGCTGACATCCTTTGGGCTACTAAAGCTAGACGCCCCTAATTAACCGAGAATGGAAACCATAATGCCTGACCAAGAAGAAGTAATCTAGACCTTAGCTTACTAAGAGCTACTCAAGTTAGAACAACCTAACACTGCTCTTAATGAGCTTCCTTTCCGGTCAAATTGATCTAATACCTGTGCCTTCCAGATTAACATTCTGCAGTTCTCTGGATGAAAACCAAACTTTTCCTTTGGAATATTCAAGGCATTTCAAGTGAGGGTGCAACATGAAAAGTTACCAGGATTGTAAGAGACCCTACAATCAATATCTGTGACACTTCAGAACTTCTGGTATCTAGTCAGCCTACAGGCAGTATGGAGCCAGTTAAGGCTCGCAGAGACACTGAAATGATATTGTGCTGCTTTGGAGCCGTTGGTTTAAACCTCTGTCAAAGCTGAACGATTGGCTCCAAGCTGAACGATTGCTACTGAGCAAGCATTTACACCTTATTTGTTTGATTCTGCTGGAGTCAGATAAGAGCACAGGTGGAAAAGCAGTAGTCATCTGGCCTACTTGCTCCACCCTTCCAGCTTGTTCTAATCATCAGTATCTGCTAGATTGTCCTTTCAAGTGTATGGTTTATTTAACACTGGAGTTAAAAAGGACAGCAAAAATGGAACAAGTGACAAAGGTGCACCGTATTAGAATCCCTCTCTACTACAAAATAATTTCCAATCTATACAAAAATGGATATACTTATGTGACACAAGGGAGAAAAAACTGCCACTAAAGCCACCTACAGTCTTCTCTGTGCAACCACTGTTATTTCAAGCTGAAGAAGAGTTTGAAGAATGTACTAGATATTTCACAACTTGACAGAAACTCGTCTGCTCCTCTGCCTGTTGCCCCTGTCAAAGCAAACAGCATGCCAGCTGCGCAGAGCCCCCAGCCCTCGGGACAGGCAGAGGGGAAGCCACACTCCGATTTCATTTGGTATCTAGTAACAGGAAGTCATAGCTAGCAATGTGACTACACATCAGGAATTCAATGCCAAAGGTAAGTTGATTTTGCAACATGGTTCCAGTTGCAGACAGTACTGACCTCAGCGGCCGTGGAACACAAGACAAACAAATACTTCCTCATCCACTTAAAGCAAAGTCAACCATATTCGTGCAGCCCATCAACAACAGTAAATACTACCTATATAAACCAGAGAGAGACTTTGTCACCACTAACATCACAAACAGGTCAATCAGGACAAAGGACTATGTGAACACAGCAGACCCATCTACAACCAGTGTAAGCTAGATCTAAGAGAGTGTTTGTCTACAACCAAAAGCACGTGAAGCAGGCCAAGGCATGCAGGATCTTTGGGAAAGAGATCTCTGAAGGCTCACAGAATCACAGAATAGTTGAAGTTGGAAGGGACCTCTGGCAATTGTTTAATTCAGCCCCCCCTGCCTAAAGCAACTGTAGCAGGTTGCTCATGGACACATCCAGTTAGGTTTTGACTGTCTCCAAGGATGGAGACTCTACATCCTCTCTGGGCAACCCGCTCCAGTACTCAACCTCCCTTACAGTAAAAAGTTTTTTTTTTTTTTCTTATGCTTTCATGGAATTTCCTGTGTTTCAATTTACACCCACTTCCTCTTGCTCTTTCATTGGGCACCACTGAAAAGAGTCAGACTCTGTTTTCCCTACTTTCCCAGGATGTCCTCTTAGTCTTCTCTGTTCCAGGCTAAACATTCCCAGCTCTCAGCCTCTCTTTGTATGAGAGATGTTCTAGTCCCTTAATTGTCTTCATGGTCCTTTGCTCAACTCACTCCAGTATCTCTATGAGTAGTAGTGGGGAGCCCAGAACTGTACCCAGCACTCCAGATTTGTCTCACCAGGGCTGAATAGAGGGAAAGAATCACCTCCCTTGACCTGCTGTTAACATTCTTCCTAATACAGCCCAGGTATGTTGAATTTCTTTGCTGCAATGATGCATTGCTGGCTCGTGTTCAATCTGGTGTCCACCAGGACACTCAGGTCCTTTTCCTGCAAAGCCACTTTCTACCTTGTTGGCCCACAGTATGTACTTGTGCATGGTGTTGTTCTTCCCCAGGTACAGGACTTGGCATTTCCCTTTGTTGGACTCTCCATCAGATTCCTGTTGGCCTATTCCTTCAAACTGTTGAAGTCCCTGTGAATGGTGACACAGCCCTCTGGTGCACCAGACACTCCTCCCAGTTTTGTATGACCTGCCAGCTTGCTGAGGGTACAGTCTGTCCCATCATCTGGGTCATTAATGAAGATGTTAAACAGTGTTGGTCCAGGTATCAACCCTTGGAGTACACCACTAATGACTGGCCTTCAAGCTGCTGATCACAATCCTTTGAGCTCAGCAGTTCAGCCAGTTTTCAGTTCATCTTACTGCCCATTTATCTAGTCCATATTTTATCAGTTTGTCTATAAGAACATTATAGGAGACCATGTCAAGTCTTACTGAGGTCAAGATAAACCACAGGCATTGCTCTCTCTCTTCATCCACTGAGCCATACCTACTAGTTTCCAACTATTAGCTTTCAGATATTCTTCTCAAAAGAAGTTGGGGTTAGAGGGATAAGGAAAAACAGTATGTGTGTTGAACTCTGAGTTACGAATGAAACAAACAACCTGGGGCTTAGCAAGTTAGCAGACCTACTTCACGCAAAACAGAACTAATTTTCATTTTCATTTTGAGTGAAGTACTGGAGGCAAATATACTCACAAAAGTCTTTGGAGAAAAAGACATGGAAGTTTGTATCGGTGTTTTTAAATTCATAGCTGATGCACAGCACTCAGGAGGTGTCACTGATAGCAGTGATGAAAAACAATGAACATATTACAGAGTGAAAAAGATAAAGAAGCAATTCTAAAATCATACACATTCCTGGTAGTCAACTGTTCAGATACCTGGGTCAAATAATAAGATGCTGAAACTTGTGCATTAATTAGGGAATTCCATGTGCAATTCATTCTTGAAAAACCAAAGGTCCCACAGGATTTTGTACATGGGCAAAATAGCATCAGTTATGAACTGCAGTTTTTAGCTTGGATTTAGTCCTCCTCAGAAAGTAATGGCTCTTTAAAGTACTTATTCGTCAACAATGCACTTCATTATTATTATTATTATTATTTTAATTTGTATGAATGCTTTCCTGTTCAAGAAGGATCTGAAGCTATGGTAGCAGTGCCCCACAGCTGCCAAAGATTTCTGCACCCTAATGGAAAAGCCATACTCTTCACAGACAAATCTCATTATAACCATTCTGAAGCACTCATTTTCTGTTTACATATATAAGACAATCATTATATTATGCTACAGGTATTTCATAAATGTATTATTACACCATGGACATTTCAAATTATAAAAAAAAAAAAAAAACCACCCCATACCACTGCTTCTCACACTAGGGCAGTAACTAAAGAAGAGAATTATCATTTATTTCCCTTTGCCTTAATTTTTCTTCTTCCATATTCTATTTTTAATGCTTACAGAGGCTACAGTCATTCTGCAACAGTGTTTATCCATGGAACTGTTTTACTATGTATATAGTCAATAATTCCTTCTACCTAGATAACTAAATCACTGTCTCTATCAGTAAATATTTCTCAAGTGAGCTGCATCAAAATTTGCTCACAAAGATCTAATGATTAAGATATGAAACTGAGATTTTGGGGTTTCAATTCTATTCTAGTTGTAACTTTGGTCAAAGTGGCCAATGCCTGTTCTTCAATTCCTCATTTATAAACTGAAAATCTTTATACTAATACTGAGAGTATCATTATGTATCATATTATGCATCCTCCTTCAGCTGCTTTCCCATCTGAAGAGCATATTTGAGCCTCAGAATGTTTTCAAACTGAAAATAAAAGCCTCTGTAAAACAAACAGCTCCACGACCCAAGCTGTAAGAAAACTTTGTAAAAGCACTCTTGAAGATGGACTAGTGCAAAGTGAGTTAACTTTATCCAACCTTGAAGAAGATTTAAACTAAGGTGACTGTATATTTACATAGATTAAGATCATTAACATGATGCATTAGGATCCTTCCACCCCAGGCACTGTAACTTACAGTGAAACGGATGTAAAAAATAGCTGAGAAGGTAACTTTCTACACCTCTTTAGCTGGAGTTGAAAAAGCTTGCCTCACACTGCAACCTACTGTCTTGTGCTTTCTTTCCTCTCACATTGGTCTAAATATACATAGAGACTCTTGCAGCTTTACTTTCCATGACTGTTTTTAAATATTATCTTCCCAGAACTTAAGTACACTGACAACCAGTCATAAAGTGCTTGGAACAAAATCAAGTTATGCAAAGTGACTATTTAGTCTGCGTGCAAAACCAGCCCAAACTGACCCCTTTTTTGTCACCCTGTGTTCCTCTCCTAACATGTTGCAACCCTATGTGCCTCTACTAACATGCTGTTCACTATAGCACTTCTGCCAGTTCTAAACAGCATCTCTTAAGTCTTGGTTTTGTTTAGAAGTTTTCTCCAGGAACGTTACCTTAGTCTCCCACACAGGATATTAATTGTGCACATAAGTCTTACTAGATAACAGCTTTAAAACATTACCCTTTCTGATTGTTGTTTACAATTACTGTCAATTTAGTTTTGCTTGTGAACTTCAATATTTAAAGCAGCTTTTTCTCTTATGAAGTAGACTCAAAGATATAGACTTGTTTTATCACTCAGTCCCCTTAAAGGAACAGGTTTTCCAAAATGAAACAAAGCCCTGTAGATTAACACCTGACCCCTATAATTCTAGTGCTCTTGAACATGATAAAATTGATTTGCAACATGACTCTAAAGTGAGGAAGGCAAGTAGACAGTTTAGAAACAAGCATGCCTAAAGAGATGTTCTCTAGAGAATACGATTCAAGAGGGAGTCTAAGGAACCAGGGAAATGCCTTCACCACAGGAAGGACTTTCAGAAATCTTAACAAAGATAACAGCATGTAAGAAAAATGCCTGTATGTTAAAGAGTTTCTAAGCTCATCTTATAACAGCTCTTGTCCCACATTAAAAAAAAAAAAAAAAAAAAGGTAAAAAACCCTTACACTGATGACATGATTTTGATAAACATATGTCATATGCTCAACACCTTAAAACTGATTTGCAGAGTCAACCTGGCTATGGCAAGCAGATGTTTCTGCTCATCCCTAATACACTGATCTCGGCCAGTTTAGAAACCCATATGGGAAACAACTGTGAAGGACCCAATAAACGTTTGCAGATAAGGGAGAAAAAAGGGGCTGTTTCTCAGCATTTACATAAAAAAGAATCCCTTTCTACAAGAAAGAAACATCTGAGGGCAAACTACAGGCACCAGCTGAGACATGAAATTAGGAAGAAGAGGCAAACATGATGATTCGTTCAGAAATAAAAGAAACAGTTTATACCTACCAGATTATCGGTTTCTGGATCTTCACAGAAAAAGGGTTTTCCTTCTTTCTCCTGCTTCCTTACAAAATTTTCAATATCTACATCAAAACTTGCAGAAGTTGTACCTTCTGAGCCTTGTGTAGATTGTTCACATTTTTCAAATAATAGTGCTAACAAGGGAAATAGTGGGTGCCTAGAATGAAAGTTAAAATATATGAGTAAATATTTTCGCTTATATGTGCACTACTGAAAAGTCAGATATTTAGTTCACATAAGGTAACAGTCTAATATAAGAAACAGAAAGACAAGTCTTGGAAGAAACTGCACGTAACATTACTGGCTATAGCAGCACATGATGAAAGTTTGTTTTTCCATTTTGATTTACCATACCTAGAGGCAAGTAAAGCAGTGAAATAAGTGTATTAAAACAAACAGAACATTCACAACCCAAAGAGCCATGACTTGCTATTTAATTTACTGTAACTGAGTGGCAAGAGATTCATTAAATACAGTGCATTAGAAATGGGGATTAAGATTCACAAATAGGATAAATGCAGATTTAAATTTATTTAAAGTAAAAAAAAAAAATCATTTATTCTTCAATGTGGGCTTTATTTATACATCACAAATAATTGTACAGAACTGGCAACAGTATGCAGACTGTAGTCAGAGGCCTCATATAAAATAGGTTAGGATGGCTCGGAGCAGAAGATGCTTTTGTTAGCACAAGTCTGTAAATGAGTGGATATGTCTCTACTTTTTTTTTTAACCTGCAAACTGGTAATAATTATGTGTTTATAAAGCACTGAAAATAAAAGAAAAATGGAAGAACGCCTAACCTCATCAAAACTGAATGTACTGCTTAGCACAGCACTTAACAATGGAAAAATCTCAAATTACTGTGTTTATACGTCAACATTTAATCCAGTTTGAGCTAATTACTGGGCAATAGATCGTAATCCCTAAAGAAAAGGGAGTAAATACTGACCTAATTACAATAAAAATAAAATCCCACATTAAGGATAAAAGCTACAGTATAACAAATAGTGAACACAGCTCAACAGTCTGAGTAGCTTTCTAAATTGCACTTGCTCTTTAAAAATGGCCAGCTTTAGAATATCCTTAAAACTATGTTGAAAAAGAAATAATCCCACAATAAAGGGAAGGATTTTTGTTGGATAAAGACTAACAGTGAAGTTAATTTGATCTCCTTCTTTCCCTGGATACTACTGAGACAGATAGCCAAGAGATCATCTGATTTTAAGCTGCCTATTACTATTAAAATAAAAATCCCCTCTTTACCCTTCAAAAGACAGAGCACAAGTCCATTACTACCTGTAAATGGCCTGCTTGTCTGCATCCATTGGAGTCTGAGATTCTACAGGGGCAGGACTCACCCCTTCTGCATCAGTTTCAGAGCAGTTCGGATCTTGTTCAGTTTTTAACTCTGTTACTACTTGCATCTGTAGAAAGAGGATAAGTTATTACTAAATCTGTATGCTTGACATAAAATAAGTGTACTGTTTTCTAAGGAAATAGCAACGCAAAGGGCTACTAAATTGCCAGAAGGTTGGCATGACTTGGCAATTACACAAAAAGCCACAGCAGTAACAAAAAAGCTCTTTTAATCCTTGAGACTTTTTGATGGGTAGTGTAAAGGTCACTTCAAGTTTCAGCACTCAGCTTTAAAATAGGAGTGACAGATATTAGTAAATTGTTAAAACATTTTGTCTCTGAAATGGTGATTTTTGAAGCAGGCTAGATTACGTTGCTCCAAAATTTTATGAGGATGTCCACATAAAAAGCCTTTAGGATGAAAACAACAGAAAATAAAAGTTTCTACTCAGAGTGTTCTTATTTCTTTTTGTACGTTACCTTGGGATACTTGAGAAAAGAGATCCTGAAGGTTTTCTTGCCCATTAAAATGCACGTTTTCTTACAAAGAACTAAAATATTCTGTGTCCTTCCAATCTCTCAGTTATCAGGAGCATAACTTTCCCTGATCCTTACCACTCAAATTTACATATTGAAATAAGAAATTATTTCAGGAGTATCAAGCTCCTGGAGAAAACAGCAGTAACTTCTTCTACAAATCCACTTAACAAACACATTTAAGCAAATTTTGGTAGGGAAAAAATAGAAGTAACTGCCATTCAAAAGTATTTTTAAAGTCATGTTTGTCAGTTTATCTAAATGCAATTCACATATTGTTTGTACACAACAAATTTAGTCATCTCATGTAAAAGATGTCAGTCCAAAACGATAAATCTGCATGAGAGTGAAAAACAACCAGTCTGGATTGGTGGTCAGCAAGTAAGTAGAGCAAGCAGGAACTGCAATTTAAGGTAGAAAAAATACAAAGACCTGCGAAACTACTTAAAAGACTAAACAACTCCACAGTCACCCTGACAGCGTGAAATATCTCCTCACATTACCATTATTGATCCTACCTGTGGGGTCAACAACTGCTGAGTTCCACATTGCTGTTCCATTAGCTGCGTGGCTGCAGTTGAACACTTGCCTTCCAAGGGACAGCTTTTCTGCTTCCCTATGGCTTTTTCCTGCCCATCGCCCCCACCCTCCCCGTATGTTAGTATCTACACGTTCACCTGCTTGTTTGCAAAGCCCCAATTGTTTCACTAGCTCCATTTCAGAGCACAGTAACGCAATCTGCCACCACTGGAAAAACAACGCGCAGCCACTGCTGCTACCCAGCCCGCCCTGCGTCGCACTGGGTGGCTGGCAATGCCTTGGAGGCCCTTTACAGGTGTTGGAAGTGCTCTTCCCATCATTTCCAGATAAAGGACTTTCAGACTAAATGGTGTCTTAAAAGGGAGTCATAGTTGTCCCCCCACAACCCAAAACCCATGGTTTTCTCCCTTTTGAGCACTGGCAACTTCTGTACAAAACAAGAAGTTGCTGCCGTCTTTTCCACATTAACCCTAACAAGTTTTGTCTGGAGTAGAAGACAAATGTGACCCTAGGTATCACCACGCGGTCAGAATTGGCACCTTCAGAAACGAACTTAAGACTGCAATCCTCTGCCCTCTTTCCCCGTTTGATATATATACATAAGTCACAGGAACCCTCTGAGATAGAAGCTGGCCTCCAGAAACTCTCAGACTCTGACACAACTTCACCTGTTTCCACACAAGGTATGCAAAAGGCATTTACACTGGGCCAGCGAGGGTCTGAGAACGGAAAGGTTTGTGCTTTATTACCTGCCAGGGCCACGTTCGAGCAAAATAGGAACCAGAGAAAACAACACAGTATCCAACCCAACAGAGCATCCTGCCTTGTAAAAAGCTTCCTCAGCAATGATTTTTAAGCCAGAATGCTTGCAAAAATGATGCAACTAATGAACTCATTTCTTGGCTAATGACAAGAAGGAGGAGCAAAATAAAAGGGAGTGACTCATACAAGTGATTATAAATGTTGAGCCACACATCTGCCGAGTCTGAAGGTGGAGATTATGTTCAGATAGGGCTCTATTTCACTAGGGGGAGGAAAGAGCTCACTTCAAACTGAGAGCTATTTTCTGTGGACCATTTCCACACTACAAGAGAAGCAGGCACCAAAATTACCTGCCTATATTGGTCACTGAGAGCTTAAAACAAAAAAGCGAATAGAAAGAAAATGATCTCTCCCTGTCTGTTCTATACAAAAACACGTATTACTTTCACTAAAGCATCACAGCGTGGCATTTATTTGCTGGAGGAGTAAAGTAAAAGATGTAAGGCAGGCGAGAGGAAAGAGAGAAATTAGAATTTCAATTAAAGCAGCAGACAGCAACAGAAAAAACAATAATCCCAGATTGCATTCAGATGAACATTTTTCTTTTATAAGAGATGGAAAAAAGTTGCCATTTTTCTCCTGACTGTTCACCACTGTTGCCATCTGCTGACAGAAGTACTGGTATTTACTGCTTAGGGCTGACATATAGCAACGTAAAAATGGGTCTTCAGAGTACAGGCCACGGGCATGACTTGTCTCCAATTAACACTATTTTAATTTAGCAATTCAAGCTGTTGCATTATACAGCCTGTTGTACAAAAAAGAAACATCATGACCAGACATATCCAACTACGCTTCATTATTCTAGCTGTTTGTTAACGGAAATAAAAAACTGGAAGAGCAATTCTTATCCATAACCTCCTTATAGTAATGGAAGTATTTTACCAGTTTTCAGTCTGCAGCATAATTGCATCAACTCAAACTAGCATATAATTCTAGATAACTAAATTTATTCTTCATTGCTCAAGACCAAGATGTCTATGGCTGCCTAAATGTCATCCGGCTATTGTAATTGCAGACACGTAAGAACACCAAAGAATCATGTAACAAAATACTAAGGATACCCATCTGACTTTCCTAAAAATAGGAACATTACAGCACGCAATCTAGAGCAGAATCAGAAGAGAACCCCTTATCTACACATTCTTCCAGAAGTTAAGCAAAGTCATGCAAAGATTAACTAAGCCTTTAATAAAAGTGCTCAAGTATTAAAGAATATTAGCTCATCACTTTAAGGATCTTGTTTTTACAAACAACAACAGATACTTCAATAATGCCACAATTAAAGTCACAACTTCTTTCTCTTGCTAACTATATTAGTTCATGGAGAAAGAAAAATACACTTACCTGTTGTCCATCTTGATAGTTGTCTATACTTAATGTCTGTGTTGCCATCATGGTTAAGAAAATGTTGATTATGTCAAATCATCATAAGTATGAACAAATTCTTAAAAAAAAGGAAAAAAAAAGTCAGCTACACAAGTGAGTATTTAGAATCCAGTTGCAAAAGATGAAAGTAGATTAATAGTTATAACTCCAAAAAAATTGCGAGTTTATTGATAATGAAAGTTACATGCATTTTCTCAACGAAATACCACATGGGAAATCACAACAGGCTTCATCATTAAAATGTTCATTCTATCATTTCAGATTTTAACATCAGATTTTTAATCAGAGGATGAGGTCTTGTTACATTCATAAAGTTCAGGTAAACTTTAGTTAAGTACTGCAAAAATAAATGCTAACTTATTCTAAGGTAATACGTAAAATATAGAAAGGAGCAAAGATTTATGTTTCTTTGTTCTGAAAAGGCTAACAAATAACACATTGATCTGTAACTGAAAAAATATTAAGACTAGAAGTGATGAATCAAATGTAGGAAGTGTTAAGGAATGCCAATTTACTTATGAGTATGAATCTTATATTCTAAAATTAGGGCCCCAAGTTAATTTAGAAACCTAAGTCTCCAATCACTTCTGAAATAGGGAATCCACTATCCAAGTCATGCAAGGCTCAGCAAAGAATGGAGTGATATCTAACTATTTTTAAACAATTGGGCCTGTGAAATTATATACTTTCAAAAGCAACTTAGGAATTCAAAAGTCTCATTTTCATAGACATTTAATACTTTGGGAAATATTAATTTCAATGAGATTTATGACACAAATAAATACGTGTCTGTCATTCCCTCTAAGCATTAGTTGGAGTCTGGTGACCAGATGAGCTTAAAATAAAAAGTCCATCAAACTGTTACTTTACTTTTCATTTTCTTGTCAGATTAGCAAGCATTACAATACAAATCGCACAATCCATTAAGCCATTACCATTACATATTACCACAGAACTTAATTTTCCTTGACATGTAGGAGTCCTAATGTTTAGCTACTATAAAAATACTCGTATTGAAAAAAAAAAAAAAAAAAGACAAAGCTCGTGTCTCGAAAAAGATTGCATCCAGGTACTCCTTTCAGTTTTTCTGCTCTCTTCTGGTTATGTCAGTACTGGAGCATGAGAAAGAAGCACAGACGGCGTGCGGAGTGTCTCCCACAGCTTTAGGGCAACACGGCGCTGCCTCGGTGGCAGCCAGACCCCGCGAGCGCGCAGCTCTCCGCAGCGCTTTGCTTCCCGGGGCAGGAGACCCTCCTACGGCACCATCCGAAGGTTCTGGTGTTTGGGAGCACTTGTAACGTACACCAGAAATACCGCAGTAACACACGGAGGGAAGCACCTCTAGCCAGAACATTAGTATTCTATTTCTTTTACATTTTATTTAAAAAAAAAAAAAGTACTGTGGAAGAAACAAAAATCCTTTCTGTCATACGGCTTTACTTGTCTTTCTGTGTTTCCTCATGACAGACACTCAGCTATGTTTATTAATAAGACAAAAACCATCAACAGAACAAAATCCCCAGTCCCTGTAATCCCCACACTCACACTGATGCTAACACGAAGAATACCTTTTTGGATTTCTATGGAAGTGTTACAAAACCACACTTTCTCCTTAGACTAACACAACAGCCTACCAGCATCAGCCCCCCACCATTTTTTGGGAGGGGTGCGGGGGGACAACACATGACATACTGAGGAAGAGACATCATAATCTTACATTTTTTGGTTCTAAAGATGAAGCTCCTTTTAATTCACCTAAACAACTCTGAGTGATCTTTCTTGCATCTTCTATTTCCAATAACGTTTCCTCCTTTATCTTTAATTTCCAGTACACTTTCCCAACTACTTGACTTACAGCTTCCTCTTTCTACTGTGCTTGCTTTCTAGAACATGAAAAATTATGCAAGGAACAACTTAGGATAAACTCTAATTCTATTTTTCTTCAGCTAAACCGAGATTACAAAATAGCTTATCATTTCAGTAATCCTCTGATCTACTTTCTCAAATGCTACTCTACTCTTTATCTATACAACATATTACATAAAATGAGAATTTATGTGCAGTAAATAATACCTTATTATCAACATATTTATAATAATTTATGTGCATAAATAATAATTTACTCGCAGTTCTAAAATTTGAACTTGTTATGGCATAGTTGGATGATTATTATTCACACACAAGTATACAAGCTGTATTCTACCTCCAACTTTCACATAGATGCCATTAATATAAAACAACAAAAAGATTGATCACAAAGAAGGCCCCAGCAGAAAAAAAAAGAAAGGAAAATCAAGTCAACATTTCCTCCTTGTAAACAATTTCTTCTCACAAGAGAAGGCAGACAAAATGTTCTTAATTTATATAAATACCACACTGAAAAAAAGCCAATAAAATAGAAAATAAAAAAGGACTGTAAAGAACAGAGACCTTTTTAAAAGAGCCTTCACCTCCTATTTGGAGATTTAGATTTAAAAACAACAACAACAAAAAGAAACAAACAAAAACACCTTGAATTCCTTAAGGCTTCTAACTTAAACAATAATTGACATCAAATAAATGACATGGATGTCATTTAGCCTTTTACTATTACACTCTGGAACCGAAGAGAACACAAAACACTTCAAACTTATTGCTACGTTTGTCTTGGTTTTATAACTTAAATCCCATTGTGAGCTATATTCGTCACAGGGCCCCACTGAACCTGAAGGACTTTCACAGTCTTTGTCTTCATAGGACATCAGTATCTATTTCTTTGAAACTCCCCAAAAATTACTGATTTCTCCACCAAAAGAAAAAAAAATGGGAAAGACATAAATGTACTCACTGATAGAAATACTTCAGAACTTTGTTTTTTTTTATAGTTATGAATCATTCCATGTGAAAGTGCAATCAGATATCCAAGTATAGATATCTTTCCAAAAGAACTTTAAGGAAGATATTCTAAGACATCAGCCCCGTAAGCATTCACATTATGTTTAAACATTTATTTTTTCAGAAATTATATCTTACAACCAGGGCATTAATGACTGACTGTATTGACAGAGTAAAGAGGTACATACAAAATCCTGCTTTTCTTTCCCAAAAGGCACACATTTCATTTCTGACTGTGATATCAGAAGCACACACCAGACTACCCTCAAAATCAAAACAGAACATTTGAACAGATCATACCTATCAATCAAAGAAATAGTAAATACTGTTCAGGGATTATTTTAGAAGTGAGAGAAGTTCCTCACAAAACATTGTTAACGAAATTGTTTGGCTGTGGGAGAAAGGTAAGTCCTTAGAAATGAGGAAATAAGAAGAGGTAAAACAGTTTAAGAGATATGCCTTCAGAACGTTAGCAAAAATGTGAGATAATAGTAGCAACACAAAGAACACCATGAAGAGGGAAGCAACAAAGTCAACACATTCAAAGTGGTGAAGACAATAGGACGTGGCAAGAATTTCTGGACTGACCCTTCCTTCTAGGTTTCCATAAGGAAGAGACATTCCGCGTTTGGAAATCCCTCAGTCCGCATGAAGGAAGGAAGGAAGAGGTGCACAGCTTTGAGCTAGATCCATAGACAATTTCACCAAAAAGAGCTTTAGCCCCATTATCTCCCAGTGGAATGGCTGGAAAGGATTCTGCATGGGTATATTCATTATTTCCCATAAGAGCTTCCCCTCTGACTTATAATTACAGTAGAGGAAGATTAAGCTATTAGGCAAGATAGCAACTGATGAGATTTAGTGAAGACAACTACTGCAAATCAAGAAGAACAAATTGAGCTAATGACACACTTAAATTGAGGCAATTAACTGAGGAATTACTTTAGTTCACTAAAGAGAAACATCTTCTCATTATCCAGTAGTGGTTAGAAACAAACTATCTTAGACTTCAAGAAAAATAACTGAAAAGGTATTTACACATTTGGCTTTTATAACCTCATTTAGGATACAGCATCCAGTTCTAGTTAGCAGATACGCAGCCTAAGCAGATGTTCACTCTGCAAACAGCGATGCTAGATGAAGCTGGTATCACTCCCAGATGTTTATCACTGCCACCCTGCCACAGCTAATTACTTCCACAGCCCTACCCCTGAACTCACCGAACACGTGAGCGATTTCTGATCCCTTCTACATAAAGTCGGCCAGGCTAGTTGAACCCACTGTTAAAGGTGGCTATGATGCAAACCAGCTGACTTTGTCTGAAGCACATTGCTGTGCACTCGCACAACCCCTGCTCTTGGCTGACCTATTAGTGTGGTAATTTCTGGCTCATGTGTGGTGATTATCAACTCACAGCAGGACCATCTTTGACCAGCACACTATGCCTAATGCTATATGGCCTAAGGTATCTGAAGTGGGCCTAGCCACACATGACTTCTGGACAACTTAGCTTTAAAGATTGCAATTATTCTTTGTTAAAGAAATCGAGACTAGAAGGAAAACAGTGAAGTTGCGTTATATTCAAAGAGTTACAAATAACAAAAATACCCCATGGCTGAGAGGGTCTGCCAGTCTGCTTCATGCAGAACAGAATTAACTCTCATTTTATTTATTTTGAAAACAAAGTGCGAGGAAAACCTAAGGAAACGTTTCACGTAAACTGGAAGCTGACACATGAACTGCAATCAGAAACACGACTGACAGCTGTGTTGGAAGTGATTTCATAAAAGCGTTGTGTTTTACGAAAAAAAGTGAAAGGAAAAAAATTCAAGCCTTTATAAACAACTATGAATGTAAAACATAGAGTAGAAAGGAAGCTAAATTAAGAGGGGTGATCATAATTAGAAACGTGCAGACTGTGCAAGTTAGGGAGTATCTAAGGAAAAAGATTAAAGGTGAGCTGAAACATGTTCACAAAGCCATTACTTCATGTCCATCACTCCTCACTTGCTCTACTTACTCCTTCATAATTAAGAGCACAGGGACCACCCAGTAATGTTAACATAAGGTGCGAGTAAGCTGTCGGAGTTCAGTAATATCATTTTTAACATATACAAGCTACAACAGATGTTTGTAAGAGATATAAATAGTTATGCTTCAGGGTATAAACCAACCACTAACTGTCTTAGGGTTGTGAAGAAACTACCCAACCGACTTGTTAACAGGTAATTGTTCCTTTTAATTTTCCCCTACGTACGTTCTTTTGAAGTACTTCAGAGAGAAATGGGCGACTGGCAGGTTCAGTACAGCTATTTGCTCGTTCATTCTTAACTTTAGTCCTGGCATTTGCTGTGTAACACGCACCCTTACAGTCACATTCAACAAAGTTAAACGGAAACAGAATCAAAACAGCAAGCCTGCTTGACGCATGAAAAGCATCGAGAATTGGCTTCGCTTGTGATCGAAATATGCAGTGACATTTGCTCCCACGGCACACTGCTTTCCAAAAGAACCCAAATACTGGCTGGGGGAAAGCTGCTCACCCCTCTCCTTCAGCGGGCTGGAGACGCCATTATCTCATTACGGCGGAGCGAATCCCACGGACCAGGTACCAGGTGCAGGACAGAAACCTAGGAACCAACAGAGAAAGATTCAGGAGACAACAACACAGAACATTCTTTCTGAGACTGAATATGATAAAACGAAATATTTGGGTTTATTTTTTTTTTCCACCCAAGGATTGAGTAAACTGAGAGAAATTTTTCTTTGCAATTTTTCTGCATTTTTTATAATCTGTAATCACCCCTACTGTCCCACACTTTTGGGGATAGTCCCTCATGTTATTACATTCATTCTCAATCTTTATCTTCGTCTTTGCTGACGCCTGTAACAGAAGGCTACATTTGGACCACTGACTTGTTTGCTCTCGAACCTTTATACTTTACTCTCTGGCTCAGTGTCTGTCTGCTCAGACTAGACAAGACACATCCCAAAATAAAACTACAAAATGCAAATAGGAACAACTCATCAGTGGTTTAAAGGAGGTTCTTCCGTGTAAAAATTCAGCATGAAGCCAAGAAAGGTCAAAGACTTTTTCTTCCCCAGTGTAAATCTCCTTCATAATCATGCTTTGATTTGACTGTGGAATGTATTCTAATGATGGCTACAATCAAGTAATCTACTACCAGATAAGAACTAACAGAGTATACGAAGAAGCGTGAGCCATCATTAGTATCGCATGTTCGGAGAAGGCAGGTTCGGCTACGGAATTATTCAGCAATTTTAAAAAGCTTTCCAAAAATTATCACTTAAAATTAATTTAATTTCACATTACATTACATGATACGTTAAAGCTACTTTTAAAGACTCGTAATGATTATGAAAGCAAAGATTGTGAAAATATTTAGAAAACACAACTGCTGAAAAGCACTAAAGAAAGCCTGCAAAACTATCTCAGGGGAGGTTGCTGACACTAATGTTGTACTACAAAAGCCATCTGAAACCATACGATGGCTAAAACACACAGCCGAGACCTTGAATCGGATTATCTCCCTTTCTCACATAGACAAAGTTCCCGTGTTCTTAGTTTTGCCAACTGCATAAAAACTAGAATGAAAATAACTCCACTTTTGAAAGTGAGATGAAGTTAGTTACATTTGAGAACCAAAATTTACCTGTGTGTAGTGTACAAGTAATGTTTTTTCAGGTGAGTTCACAGAAAAATAAGATGCGAAAGGCCAGTCAATACCCTTGCCATCTCTCGTACACAAAACCTAGCTCTAAAAGTGCTGGGCAGATACTCTGGGGAGCGACAAGGCAGTATATAATTTAGCCATTGGTTAGAGATGAAATACTGAGCTAGGAGTCTCAGTCCACACTGAGACACAGGCTCATGAAGCCTCAAAGGGCAGATGGGGTATTAGCTCTTAGCACTTTCCCTAAAGCTGCCAAAGACCTGTGTCCCGCAGGAATGGCCTTCTCTCATTTGTGTAACTTCTTAATTCTGTTAAGAGAAGACAGCATACCTCTTATTCCCTTCTTCACACGCTGTTTGTACTCTATAATTTTGGCACTCATTTCCGCCTACCTCAACTTACTGGCTATTTTCAAATAAAGGACTTGTCACTATCCACAGAATCTTCTGAATGTAGGTCACTGCCAGATAAATTGGGATTATCCACTCCTTGGGTCTGCTCAGACATAAAGGAGGACTACTTCACCATCGCAGATCTGAAGGGCCTGTTCCTTCCATTCAGAAGCAACTGCAGCAAAGAACCCACAGTGCCACTGATGCCAGGTTGGATCACCGAAAAAATATTTCGTGTATGAAGAAGAAAGTAGCCTTTGCTTGCAAAGCCTTCAGCTGGAACTCTGAAAATAGGCAAGCTTCTAGACCGCGTGCATGCAATATCGAGGGCAGAAAGAAGGAGGTACTGAAGAAACGGAGGCCCGGGTGAAAGATGCTGCAGAGGAAAAGGTTTGGCTGAGGAGCCAGAGGACACTGCAGTCACATTGCCTTCTTCCAAAAGACACCCGAGGGTGATTAAGACTACAGAGTCTATCCTAAAAAATATATCAGAGAAGAAAATGAAAGAGATCTGAGCTTGCACATTTTGTCCTCCCATCTGTCTCAGAGGAGGCAAGAACAGGGAGCAGAAATACCTGTTAAAGGATGGAGACAATACCAAGGTGCTGTGGGGCCTAAACTTGGAATTACTATTGCCAATGTGTTTTTTCCTCTTATTCCTCTTGCAGACAAGCTTTAAAGTCATGGTATCAACATAGACAAGATAGTTAACTACGAAACCAAAACAAATGGCCGCTTGCTTTGTCATTTAAAAGCTGTATCACAGCTAAAGTTTTTATTATAAAGTAAAATACAACCTTGTCCATTCGAGCATAAAGGAACCCTCTGTTCAGCCATTCTCATTTTGCATGTCAGCTAGTAAGAAACAAAGACCTGTGCATACATTGGTATAGACGAATATTAGCATACATTAAGGGCGAGATACATTTGTATGTTTATAGATTCAAATAATAATAACGAACCAAAACGTAGAGTATATATGACAACTTGCCAGCAGGAATTCATTCTACCTTTGCTGCAATGGTTATTTATCTCCATCAACCTGCCTACAAAGAGACATTTAGTAAAATTAAGACAAACAAATCAATGTGAAGCTGACGCATGCAACTTTATTAAAACTGCACTCAATGAGAATGTAGGCCTTATTCAGCAGCAAGGTGGCTTTCATTTCCTCTATCTTTTGTACTTATGAAGTACAGTCATTATTTAGAAATGTTACACTTTCAGAAAGATGATGCTCCTGTTCAGGAATATAATACCAGCCTCAGGGAGTTACACTACATGGATACAGATAAACAGTTATTACACAACAGCTACGCTGTCAATTTCCCTGGCAGAGGAGCCCTAAAAAAAGCCACAAAACCAATTTTCTGCTGCAGTAAAATGAGATTTACTTTGTGTCACTTTTTTTCCCTTTATTATTTGGTGGTGCAATAAGGTTATTTATATATTAACCTGAATGAAGATGAGATTAAATTAAAAAAGAATGCACCTTATACTTTAAGAAACCGACAATTAAAAAGAAATTAAAATTCACTGCTGAAGGTGAATTTCTTCAGAAACACAGGCTTCAACCTATCATTAACTTCTCTTTACATGTAGGATTTTGAATGTATTTAGTATGTAACACTGACTTTACTCAGCAAGACCTTTCCAGTACTATATGTACTGCTTTGTTTTCCCATTAATTCTCCATAGCATCCTTTTTTTCCATATCATTCCATTTGATAACTTAAGGCATACAAGGCATTTGTATCAGAGGCTTCATCTTCCAAGCATCACGACACAGTGTCACACAGCATGACAAATGACAAACCACCTCATGAAAAGATTTGTGTCCTTTTAGCAATTCACACACATTGAGCAAACTCTGCTTTCTGTATGTTACAGGGATTCTGGAAATTCTCCTATCTGCAGGTACCAAATACAAAAAAGTATTATATATAAAAAAAAAAAAAGTGCCACTTTACAAGCTACAATTGCATATGCAGTAACTGATAAAATAGATATTAAGGAGGCATAAGATAACATAAATTTCTCAAGGCACAGCAATGAAAGCAGAATTAAGGGCACCTGGGTCTTCAGCTCCTTAATTCTGCATACATCCTTTGGGTTTGCACCAACACATTTCTGGGGCAGCGCACATAATCATGGATCACTTTCATGGTTTGTGTATTCGCCAATTTACCATAGTGCTTCTTAACAATGAGAAAGGTGAGAAATCCTATTCCAATCTAGTTGTAAGAGAATGTCACCCCCGTATCCTAGCTCCAGGTAGCTCTTGGCATTGACGAAGGTAATCCTCATGGTCATGAAAACCTCATTCTTCCAACTATTAAAAGACTCTCAAATTCAAGGAACTTCCTGAGGCATTTCAGTTTCTCCTACCCATTTCACACTGTAATTTGATGCTGCTTTATTAGCTCCATAAAGTAGTAGTAAGGAATTAAGGGGACTAGAAGGAAATTTTGGTAAAAGGAAAACAAAATGTGGGGGGAAGGAAACCTTCCTTCTCTAATTGCTCCAAGACTCCTGAGGGATTAGAGTATGAGGGAGCAAAAATATTTCCCATCACTCCCTCATTCATTCCCAATATCCACACTGTAAAAGATGATTCCTTTAGCTATTTTCTCCCCTGTATTCTCAACGCTGCAAACTGAAGGACTTCTGTGGCCCTTGCTTGTGAATCCCAGCATGCACATCACTATTCTGCTGGAACTGATGCTGGTACAACCTTCCTACTTAATGATATTGAATTACTTTTTCAAATATAATTTCATAAAAACAAACAAACAAAAAAAAAAAAAAACAAAAAAAACAAAAACAGAAGCCCACGCTGAGCACCTGCCCAGCGCTCCCCGTGCGGACGAGCACCAGGTTCGCACAGGCGCTAGGCACGGTTCTGTCCCTCTGCCACCGCGGCTCCTGGAACACCCCACGGCACGTAGCCCATCCCCTGCTTCTGGAGCAGCTCCCTTCAGCACATCCTTCCAAATGAATTAAACCAAAGCTACGGGGAGTCCGGTTTTAACCACCATTTGTATCAGCACCCAATAAACTATGACCGAAATTAATTGTGTTTTGTGTTTATAGTTATTTTCATAAAGAAGACACAGAATAAACACCAATCTTACCACGCCTTTATTGCTATTAAATACTCTTTACAATGTCAGCAGGAGTTTTATATACGATGTCACTTCATAAGCATATGTACGTTTTCCAACATTCTTATCACAAAACTATTAAAGTTTCTAATGGTTCTTTCTATGACAGACTAATTCCTAATGATACTGAAGCACAACTGAAGGAAGATGATGAGTTTTATTTAACTAATAACTGCCTTGAAAAACCCCTCTCCACATTTTCGGCATTTAAACACTTCATCGAGATTAAAAAGTTCCATTGTCAATGATTTTATTTTTACGGCCTTGATGATTTCAGAAACAATAGTTTTCAATGGACTTTTGAGCCTGTCAATGAATCCAGCATTAACTTGGACTAGTTGAATAAACTAAAGTGACAAAATCCCAGCCCTGCAACTGCCAAACCTGGTTCCAGTTGGTCAGCAAGTTTTCCAGCACCTTTCTTCTTCTGACTCCAACGTTTGGTTGAACATGAACAACCCCACTTTGCTACTGACTTTAAGCCCTACAGCAAACTGTGGTTTTCTTTTCAAAGCGGCATTTACTCAAACAAAAATTCCTCCTTTCCTGCCCCTTGGCAAACAGCCCGGCACCAGTGAAGCAGAAGCCACCGGCTCGGCCGGTCCTCGCACAGCAGATGCCCCCTGCTCCAGCCCCTTCTGCTGGAGGCCGCTGGAGGCCCTTCATGCCCCCCGCCTCTCCCAGCCCTAGCACCAGCTTTTTCAGGCAGCATTTCCACCAAGCTTCAGCCTCTGCTCCCCGCCTCTCCCGAACGCCAAACTTCATCCCTCCGTCAGCACCGCTGCGGTCCAAGCACTCCGGGGCCGGGGAAGAAGTGCAGACCAAGAAAGGCTATATGGGATTAAACTTACCCAGCACCTACGCTGCGGGACGCATCATGCTTAACTACTCGGTCCAGACGAGGAGTGCAGTCAGGTGACACGCAACAACCGACAGACAGGACGATACTCACGTTACATGGAATATTCAGACAAACTAATAAATATTTGCCAAATAATATACTTGAACCAGTTTTTCAAGAGCTTGTAACTTGTTGAAGTTTCTCTAGCAGCAGCCCTACGCACCCCGTCAGTGCTCACACTCCCTTCCCCTCTCCGCTGCAAAGCTAAATTCCAGAACCCAAGTGCTAAGATGCTCTTAAATAAGCCAAACAAACACTTTTTCCTCCTGTTTCAATCAGCGTATTTACTTTCCCTTAATGTCTTTTTGAAAATGCTGAGTCATTTTAGCCTAAACTTTCCGGAATAACCCTGCTCAAATATACACATCACGGCAAATTTCAGTATGACTAAGAAATAAGCTACTGAAAACAACATCCTAAAAGAAAATAAAAATAACATAAAATACCAAGGTTGCCTTACTCCGGGCATAACCAGTGCCATGGCCCACGATACATACAGATGGGCTATAACACATATGAATTACGTGACTGCAGACAGAACTGGAAGTTTAAGTTCTTCACTTATAAAACATACAACACAGCACACACATTTTCATTCCCCTGTTCTCTAGGCATGTTAAATATGTCCAAAGCTCCAATTTCTGTCTTATAAACCTGTTTCTTTTGAATATGGAGGACTTGGAATTTATATTTTTCAGTAATAAGCATTATAATACCCTTTTCCCGTTGTTTTGTTTGCTATGCAGTTTGAAAAAAGCTAAGCAGGATGTGAACCATAGCCAGATTTCCGATTTTTTTACGGATTTTCCCTCTGTACTCAAGAAAAAACACAGAGAATTTGAAAAGCTCACAAGTAAAATATAAACTGAAGTTTAGTGGTACAGAACAAAAATGCATCCCTCTTCAGTACACCAGCAGAAAGCTACCACATTCTACTTAGTTGTCTGAATACCAGGCAAAGGGGCAGTACGTGATTATCAGCCATTTACCTCCCATGTTCAAAAATCACCATTTGACTGTTTAAGTATTGAAATGGCCTTCCTGTTTAACAGCAAATAGCTCTTTTACACATGCATGTAGGGAAGGAAAAAAAAAAAAAAGGAGATTATAGCCTGGAGTAGTTGCTGCGTTGAAACAAACAAGCGTGTTGGTATGAAGGATGATAAACAAGCAAACCCAAGTTTTATTTCTATTTCGAACACTGACTTCCTTTTCATCCTTCAGTAATACACATGACCCAGTATCCCCATGCTGCTGACAGAGAAACCAAGTTATTGCCTTTACCAACTTCATAAAAGCATGGTAATGCTCCAGCAACAAAAAATTGGTATTTCCAGGTTCTTGGTGTCCTTATTTTCCACCCTGCTTCTAGCTCCATTTGTGACACCAGCGTTACACAGTTTTAACACAAACCAACCTTATTGAACGAAGTGAAGAATCTGCTAACAAACGTGAATTTTAGCATTCAATTATCTCAGGGAGAGCTGTAATGGGCTGGGTAAAATACTCGGGTAACATCTGGCAGCAGGCAAGCAAAGGAAAGCTCTCTATCAGCAGCTTTTTTCTTGCTCTTGGAATCCTCTGCTTAGAAGAGCAGTAAGTTGTTTTACATTTTGTACAGCATTGAGCTGTGGTAAAACAACCCCCCGAGAGACTTATCATTTGCAAACCTACAAACTCTTAACAAGCGAGACCGAAGCAACCAGCTGCTGCAAGAAAGCAGCAGCATTTGAGGAATTTTAAGTTTCACACACAAAACAATGATCCCGTCTTGCTCGCACCAAAATAAAGATATTAATCTGCTTTACTGTAAAACCGTCACGTGTGCCAGTTTTGCAGAGGCAGCATCAGGCTCCTGGGCCACCAAACACCATTGTGGAACCCAGCAATGTGCGGGACATGAAGGGAGCCATCGGCACCAGCACTCCCACCGTCACAGGAGGGCTTTGCAGACCGTGGACCATCCGCTCGCGGCTGTTAGCGCGTGGCTCAGTCACAGCAGAAGAGTTACGCTCTTCCGGGAAACCGAACCGCTTCTGAAACGCTCCGAAATTTGCTGGAGTAGTGATCGGAATTATTATGATTTTGGTACAGCGCTGCATCCACGGGACAGGCGAAGGTGTGAGAAAAATAGAGTCCAGAAGCAGAATTCTGAACAAGAAAGTACAGCTTCCAGAAGGCGTATCCATTTTGTAAGACTCAAGTATTTAGAATAAACGTGTACACTCCATTCACTCTAACTCTTTTCAGTCGCACTAACGGAAGACTGCAAGGACTTAGTTTTACCGTAACAGCAGCACACAAAAAACTTGAGTTCTGTTTTCTTATTAGCACATAGGAAACGGTCACAAGATAAATTCCAGTCCAGCAGAGCGTTTTAACGACACCATAAGAAGACCCACTTCAGACGAGAGCCAGGTATAATTACTCACTTTATGTGGATAGCAGAGAGGATACACAGGTACAGACTAAAAATCACGCAGGAGATCAGTGGGAATGAACAGCATCAGAGACTTTCAAGCCTCGGTGCGCTGTAACACCCTCTACATTACCCTATCTTTACCCTGCAAATGCAGAAAACGGAGCTATGCCTTCTCCCATTTACTCAACTGAAGCTTACGTGAAGAAAGCACTGTGAAACTGACACTGAAGTTTTCACGGGGATACTTTAATCCTAAGATGACAAGAAAATATGTAGTGTAGTAACCAATCTACTGAAAAAATATACTTCATTTATAATAAGCTGACAGAACACACGTGAAGAAATTCAGAATTACTCATTTTGGATAGATTAAAAACAATGACATACCAAGAAGCGTGAACCTGGTTCTTCAGACTGAATAAAAGCAAATTGCCTTTCTTTCCCCCAAGTTTTTGAAAATTTAAATTTAATGACTATATAAGGTTACACACAGACTCAGAAAAGGATAATTCTGCAATTTTATTTGACAGAGTCATTTAGAAAACGCACTCAGTGCATTTCTCGTTGTTTGACACCCTAGCGATGACAAGCTCTGGAAACACACCGGAGGATATCCGATACAGTCACAACTTGTCCCCTGGTTCAGTACCGTCCACAAAACTCGCACACGCAGCTAGCGGGGGCTACGCAAGGTGCAGCCTTAAACGAGACTTCAGCGCTGGCCCGGCCGCAGAGGCAGGATCGCGCTAACTGCGCCTCCGCAACGGCAGGGACGCAACCCCCTGGGGGCCTGCGAGCGGGCTTACACCCCGCGGAGGGAAGCCAACACCCTTCGGGGTGCCCGCAGCGGGGACACAGCGCGCTCACTGAGGCGCAGCTGCTGCAGCTCCCCCCATCAGCCGACCCGCACTCGCGCGCAGCACGCTCCAGAACAAAACCACAAGCGCCCTCACGGACACACTACGCGCGGCCTC
>VXAA01002051.1:1126643-1152604 GCA_013399115.1 Anseranas semipalmata
CGCCGGCACGGCCCGGGGGCGGGGGGGGCCCGGGGGCTGCCCTCGGCCTCTCGGTGCCAGGTGGGGCGGCCGAGGGGAGCGCGGAGCACGGGCCCGCGCCGCCTGCTGTGACAGGGCTTTGCCCTCCTGTCGTCCCGCTGTCAGGGTGCCCGGTGTCCCCAGACCGTGCCCGGGTCAGGAGCAGGAGAACCGGGGGGACGTGGTGTCTGGCAGAGCCGCGCCTCGAGGCCCAGCGATTCTGCTGTCGGGATATTTAACGAGATGCTCTCTTTGTAGGCTCCCTGCCACGCAAGAGGGCTTGAATTCACGCCTTTCAGCAGGCTCGCTGGGATGCTCAGGGCTCGCCTCTGCCGTGCTCCGGGTTGTCGCGATGCCTGGAAAAATGTCCCAGCACAACCTCTGCATCCCTCTTCGAGGGCACAGGTTGTCAAGGGAAGGAAGAAGCTGATACGTAGGCAGAAAATCTCATCTTGGGAAACTCCGCTGCAGACCAAAACGGGATTAGTTTCAGGTTTTGTAGTCCCTCTGCGGGGTAGCGGCTGGAAATCTACCCTCTTATCCCGCTCCCCTGCAAACCGGGAATGCCCTACGGTTTTCAAGGTCCACACGGCTCTTCCTGTTGGTCCAACAGCAGCGAGCCAGCTAGTTCGTTTCATATAACGCTTTCCTGCACCGGGCTGCTTGAAGAAGATCTGGCCGATAGGCTGGCAATAGAAATGGCTACTTAAATGCTCCCGCGAGCCCGCTCTGCCTTCAGTCCTCCCAGCGTAACTGCTGCGTCGAGGCCCTGCCCAGCCGACACAGTTGCTCTCGGTCTTCAGGAATCTCGTCGCCGTGCACACTGCCACCATTTGTCCGTTAACAAAACGGTCGTTTCATCCTCTCGCTAGACCGCCTGGAGCCTTTACAGGCGTTCGTTTTCGAGCCATTTTTCCCGTTACGGTCCGAACCACGCGGACGTCAGGCTTGCGAACACAGAAGGAACTTGTACATCCAGCAGAGAAAGTGGGAAAGAAAATGAACTATGCTAATCCAGGGTGCTCAAATGTGTGAATCGGGTCTCAAAGTTCATGTGAATGATTTAAATAAACAAGATTTAAAAAAAAAAAAAAATACAGCTCTCAGTTTCTCTTACTTACAAGAGCCTCATTCTCTATTTCTGCTCTTGCGCTGTGCAACATCACTAATAGAATTCCTGTGGCCAAGCTGACTTTTTCTACCACAACTTTCTTCTCTCATCATCCCTGACACATTCATTAGTGACACATTCACTAAACAGCGCTTCAAATTAACTGGTTCCCATGCCCAGACTTGCCTTTTCCTCAAGTTTGATTCACCCTGCAAACCCTTCGTTCTCCATCTGCCTTGCCTGTGCTTCTTTAGACAGTCCACTGATTTCTTTTGAGAAAGAACAGTTAAATTCAAACTAATTTAGTTTCTGTTTAATCCCTTCTCCCAGGTATCTTCAAAGCCTTTCTTGATGCCTTTCCCAACTTTAATTTCCCTTTCTCCTGCTTCCCTCGCTTGTCCTTCTTTTCCTGCCTGCTACTTTCTCTTCCCCTGCTCCCCCCTCACATACAACAGATGTAGAAATTCCTCATCTGCTGTCTTCCCCTCACCCCACTAATCCCATCTCATGGTCTTTGTAATTAAGCTTATTCCATGCTTTATTCTCCTCATTCCCTTACGCTTTCCATAGTCCAAATATACATTCTAACTTCCTCTATCCTAAATCACGTTATTTCCCAAGCACCAGAACTAAGAAAGTCTAGTTCCCTACCCACGTGCTGGCTAACTTTAGGGTCTAAGCAGGTGCAAGCTTTGACCCAAACCTCATCCAAAGCTGTGGTGTACGTAATGGCTCTTTCTGTCAGCGCGCTCTGTGCAGCTCCTGCTGCAGACTTCCCATCATCCAGCAAGTACAAGCTTCATCTTCTCTCCTCAACAACTTATTTTCATCAAAGTTACAGGAACTACATTAGGAACTACATTTTGACAGCTTTAATCATATCTCCTATGGTGCCGAAGTAAGTCACTAGGTTCAAATGTTATTAAATGGCACGGGTACACTCCCAAATATACCTGTACCTACATGACATAGCCCCATACACCTCGTTCCCACAAGAAAGTAACCTAAAAGTCACCCTTGATCTAACTTGTGCCTTCCTACTGCCCATCCCTAAGCTCCCTGAATGCACTGTTCACAGCCACTGTCAAGAGGTCCCTGTTTTTCATTTTATCTTCAGGACTCTCTGATACAGCCTCTGCAGGCTCAAAAGCTAAGAAGCTTGCTTTTTAAAAAAAAAAAAAAAGACTGCTGAAATAACTCCAGAAGGTGATTTAAGAAAGGCACTACAAATGGCAAGGCTTTTGTGAGAAGCTTGCAACATTTGGAAAACAGAAGGAACTGGGAGGAGAGGAGCAGGAGAAAGGAATGAAGAAGTAACTGAGAAGAGTAACTCAAGGCACACAAACAACAAAAACAAAAGAGAAAATGGATCAGAGGAAAGGATAGGTACCTTTTCTTTCTTTATTTCTAAACGTCCAAACATACTGTGCTGTCCCTCATCAGTTTTGCAAAAGGACGAGGGTCCAATACACAAGACCGAAGGCAGCTTTCAGGAGGGAATTCTCCATACTACACATTTCATAAGGATTATTGCACAGCTGATGTAGTTTTATGCTGTGAACTTCCACTGGTCTAGGTGTACTCACTTAAGTTCAATGATGAGACTGATTTTTTCTAAAAATGCAAAAGCTACATGGAAGGCTGAATAAAATGCCATTTTAACCCTTTGTATTTGCAAATTACAAGTACATAAAAATTAGGTTCAGTAATATTCAGGCTGGTAACTGCAAACAACAGAATACTCAGACTCTCAAACTGCTGTTACTTCTTCACATTGTGCATATTGAATATGCTCACTAAGTACAGCTTATTACTTAAAGCAAGCACAGATACGTTTGTAGGGTCAGGGCCTTACTTGGTTACTGAGAACAGTCCCAGATACATAAGAGCACTCCCCACAGTTGGACCAAATATTTGCAAACACTAAGCTATTAAGGTCCCATCTCACCAAATGAGAAAAGCACGCTCCCAAATCTCTTCTCTGAAACACCCTTTCAGTTGCAATTTACTGATAGCAGGACTGCGTAAATGTATCAGAGCGCAAAACTGGGTCCTATGTACAGTTGCTAGCTGGGTTAGGATTACTGTGGCATCCTTTAGAAATTTCCAAGTTCTAAATATTACAACTGTGTGCATAATACAACATTCATATGCATTAAACCTATTCAGAAAAAGGAGAGTTCTTATTTTAGATACATAGCATTGCTCTTGATTGTGCACTTTGCAACTCTTTCATAATTAAGCTTTCAAAGGAAACACATACATAGAGGTGAAGGGATGGGCGCCTATGCAGGTGGCAGTAATCTGCACTCATAACTTATTGAATAAAGACCATAATTGCAGCAATGAGATTGGAATAATCTAAACAGAGCAGGGTTTTCCCCAGATCTCCATAAAAATCAGGTGATTTTTTAAGTGATGATCTCTTAACAATGGGAGGCCTCTACAGCAAGCCAGTTTCTTCTTTCAACACTCTTAGGGAAAAAGTATGTAATGAGGCACGTCAACTACTTAGATGTCCTCTGGCTGCTTGTAGAGTGTTCCAAAAAGCAACCTTTCTGTGCCCTGTTGGCATGCACAGCACATTCACATCTGTGGCCACAACTTCACGTGGTATAGGAGGAGCCTGGGAAAAATGTGTGACTTATTTTATCATGGATATGGCTTTTAAGATTTTAAAGCTGAAATTAATGAGTTAATTCAGTCTAAATAAATGTCAAACTTTGCTTGAACTAGATCATGGAGATCTGTGTAACTCAGCTGGGAACACTCCCTCTGGAGAAATTAAGAGCTCATGTCCCACAGCAGGATTTGGGCTCGGACCAAGAGCTGGCACTGCAGTGCAGTACTGCTCCAAGGAGTTTCTGCGTCAGGATGAAGATGCCATCCTTTTGATGAGTTATTATTGTACTTTCCCCCTTTTCTGTTCAGGAGAAAAGGCAAACTACTGAGATCCTCCTTCAAAAAAAGGAAAAATGATAAATCCTATATCTTATTCAACATTCCTCCTCTTGTTAAATCAAATTTGAATCTCCAGAGCTGTACATTAGCTGAATCACTGGCTGCATACTACTCACTCCATCTGTTTATATGGTTGAGTCACTGCATTACCAATATCTAACACGTTGCTTGGAAAGAATTTTAGGCGATCTGGAGGATAAAACCCCAAAGCTCTCTTAAGATAATGCTCCCTTCTGTACGTTCTGTAGTGCCATGCTCTATGTCGCTCACTTTCGGCTATCAGAGATGTTAATTTGAACAAACTGCTATTTTAAGAAAAAGAACTTATCACTGAAGCACAGCATATGCTTAAAAGCTGAAGACTGAACTGTGATGTAGAAAAACACTATTGCCTCCCCTCGCGCAATGCCTTGCCCTGGGAATTGCACCGGGGGTTCCATGGTGATGGAACAAACATCTTTCACAACTCAACGTGCCTTTTTTCCACTTGAGATACTATGAACAGATTACCTTCTGAGGGCAAACCGTCTGCTTTTAACGATGCCAAAAGTTGAGAGCATCTTGTCATTGGACTGCAGTTTATTCCAAAATGTGTTATACTTAAAAAGACATTTTCATTTACGTCATCGTGGAAGGGTCAGGGTTGGGGGGGCAAAAAAAAAAAAAAAGGACAGAGGAGCAGAAAAGAAGAATCAGAAGGACAGAGGTGGAATTGCTGATATGCATCTTGAATTTTTTTACGAAAAATGTATAAAGAACATTTTATATGAATCCCACCATGGAGGACTATGAATGCATTCACATTATTCTGGGAGTTGAGAAGCAGAGAGTGAAACCAACTGAAATAAAAGAAAACCAGTGAGACTAGTTTTACCTTCCAGACCAGGGGCTAGATCCAACTCTCACAGAAGTCAGCGGAACGATTCCCACCGGCTTGAGCAGGATTTGGATTCGGCAAAGTGAAATGCAGAAAAAAATAACCAGGAAGCATTAATGAGAGGTTCTCAAACAGTGGTCTACAGAGCACTTTCTTCAGTCCATAGAGACCTGTCTTTCCTCTCCATTACTCATTTACTTCCAGCTGCTTTTATGGGTTTCTGCATTTTGGAGCCCAGAAGAGCTGAGAGGCGTTAGTAGCGGGGAGTGAGAACGGCCGGCCAGCCAGCCTGCTCCCGACACTCTTTCGCAAGTGGAAGGGGAAAGAACTCAACTGCTTAGCAAACAGAGAAAAAATAAAGACGGGAGTACCTGACGGAGTAGAAGGCCATTAAGCTGAGAGGATTAGGTGGCCTTCAGCGAGGATTAGGTGCCTTGCTGCCTAATGCAACTGTCTAGCCAGATACCTGAGCTCCTAGCACAAAGCGAAAGAGAAGCCGCGCTCCGCGCGAATGTCTGCACGGAGCTAAGAGCAAATAGGAAATGCCGAGGGCAGAGCGTTCCACAAATATTCCCCTTCCCTTCTCCGCCAAGTCTGGGTTTGTGGAAGCTGCCACGCACGCCCACCCCCGGCCTGAAAGCGGACAAGCCCGCCTCTGATGGCCCACGCTGCAGTACTTACGCCAGGTCCTGCAGGCCCGCACCCGCGCTGTCGTTCCAGGCGTGACACGCGTTCCTACTGCCACGCGGAGCCGAAGCCCTTCCTCTCTGCCGCACTCACGCACCTGGACCGGGCTCTGGGTCAGCCGGCTGTTGATGTTTGGGGCAGCATTCGCACTAACGCTTTCAGGTTCTTCCTCCACATAGAGGACCGTTGTCATCGGAGTACAAGGCTGACGCGTACATGCATGACCGACCGGGTGGACCTCGTTGGCACCTAATTCTCAACTGTAGGGCAATGCATCCTTCCACCTTCACATCATCACGACCACGTGGGTCAAAATGCCTCGAGTCCAGCAGTGGCCAGAAGTAAGTGCTTGGTGGAAGAGTGTAAGAAACATGGAAACAACGGGGTCAGCCTTCCTCTTGTGTCTCTTAGTTGCTCCTGGGGATCAACAGTTCAGCACCTTTCTGAAACCTCGGTTGCAATCAGACCATCACATTCAGTAGCCACTGACAGTCTTCTCCGCCATTAATTCCCCCATTCCCCTTTTTGAACCCACTTACAGATTGCGGTTCTATAATGTCCTTTTGCCAACCAAGAGTTAGACTCCTAAGCCTGCCCCTCCTCGCAAGAAAGAGGAGATGCAGGAGACTTCCTGGACATTTTTGCCAAGGTTTATTAGTGAGAAGGCATTCCAGGAAAGAAGGGATAGATCAACAGCTTGCGGAGCAATGAGGTACAGAGATCCCTAGACTGTCTCTTCACGAAACAGCTTTGGCTCTGGAAGCAGCGGCAGCGTTACCAACCCCACGCTGAGCCCAGGTTAGCTGGTGGGCAGAGCGGCAAGGCAAGTCAGCTGGAGACCGAGCGCTACGCCAGCCCGGTGATGCTGCTTCTGGGATCCACGCTCGTACCCCTGCCACAGCCCGCTCCTTCCCCTGAGAAATACTGGCCTGTTCAGACCTGGGATGGGCATCTGCAGTGCAGAGCTGCTTTGTGCCACGCGGGCGCATCCCGAGGGGCCTGCTCCCAATGCTCTGTATGCCCGTGATCCATGGAGGATCTCACCTGGAGGCTGCAGGACAGTGAATTTTAATCTGCAGGATTATTTAAGCAGATCTGATCCAGCACTGGACCAGAAATAAAATTTGCCCCGTACCATGCCCTGATTGCTCTCCTGCCCCACACCCAAGCCCAATCACATCCTGCATCCACCAGAAAGCCCCACACTTCACATCATTCCCTTAGGAAGCAGCTGAGGTTCATTGTTACAGTCCCCAGCCCCTGAGGCGAAGTGATTTTTTTGGTGTGCCCAATGGCCTGCTGCTGCCATGCACGGCTTCCTGCTGACCGGACACAGTAAAGCTCTCCAGCAGACCTTGGTGAGGACCAGATGAGTTACCCTGGAGAGGGGAGAGCTAGCTCTCGGCTCCTAGCCCCAGCCAGAAGCCTACACAGTCATGCTGCCTGGCTTTTTCTGTCTTATCCAGGGAATTTCAGGCCCTGGAGAAGAGAGCTATTAGCAGCTCATTTCCTTTTACTAATCATAGACTCATAGAATCGCAGACTGGTTTGGGTTGGAAGGGACCTTAAAGACCATCTGGTTCCAACCCCCTGCCATGGGCAGGGACACCTCCCACCAGACCAAGTTGCCCAAAGCCCCATCCAACCTGGCTTTGAACACCTCCAGGGATGGGGCATCCACAGCTTCTCTGGGCAGCCTGTGCCAGTGCCTCACCACCCTCACAGTGAAGGATTTCCTCCTTATATCTAATGCAAGTTTACCCTCTTTTAGTTTAAAGCCATTGCCCCTTGTCCTATTACTACACTCCCCGAAGAGTCCCTCTTCTGCTTTCTTGTAGGCCTCCTTTAGGTACTGGAAGGCTGCAGGTAAGGCATAAGGGTTGGATTTTTTTTTGTTGTTGTTAAATGTAGTCAGTGAAGTTCATGCCGATTGCATCACTTTTATAACATTCCTCATATTTTGGCAGCTTTAGCTTCATAGATATGACATTGAACAGTGTCAGAAAGAACACACTGGAATCAGCAGAGGCCTTTCAGAAAGTGCCAGAAACGGTACTGCTTATGGCTTTGTACCTGTTGGCGGAAAGCAGGAGTCAGCATTGCGGTCCTTTCCATATCTAACCAATACACTCCATCGGTAGTTTAAAGCACCAGAAAAGGCAGCAATAAAATATGCTGAATGGATAGGTTATGCTCCCTCACCATTTCAGAGATTTACAGTTCAGCTTTGTCCCTAGGGCTTGCTTCTCTCGATCCTACTTTTGGGGTATTACCACCGCACCCTGTCAAAACTCTGCTTCTGCTTTGCACTGCCTTCTAAAAGTGATCATGCTTCTGCTTTCCGAGTTGTGCAGGAATCACAAAGCTGGATCAAACCAGCATGTTTATTTCAGTATGACATCCCACGTATAAAATGTGTGCCTATTTCAGATGTTGCTCTTCCTTATTTTCTTTATTTCAATCAGACCTACGAAAACAAACACAAACATGCATTTTTTTTTTCTCAGTACTATTTCACAGTACTGCATGCACCCACAAGACGATGGCATTCTTTTGACTGCTAAGTAAGTATATTCCCTGACTATACAGTCTCCAAAGGCAGAAAATAGCCTAGCTTTCATCCTGCAAATTTTGTGCGACAGACTGCATTTGCACAGTGAGATTCAATTCTGCCTGCTTGTAGGAACCGTAGCTTTCTTTTTCTTTTTAAAACTCAGGAACAAAATTTTACATTATCAAAGGTTTGATATTTTCTGTGTTTTCCCCCAATTAGTGTAACAGAAGCTGCATGTAGCCACAACCTGTAGTGACTATAAATTCCAGCTGCTCCCCTAGTAGCCCATGTAGCGGTGGGACACTGCTGATACAATAAAACGTCAAAAAAAAAGACAGAAACTTTCAGAATCCTCATTTTCCCATCATACCTGGTCCCAGCCTTGCCCCCTTCTCATACTCCAGTTCGGTTTTGTATCACCATCTCCACAGCTGACAATACTTTTTTCAATGGGAATATCACAACTGCAGCCACTGCCAGAATCTCTTGGCAAACGGGCTGCTCTCTGAGTCAGAGCCTAATGCCATTACAAGGTCTGCAACAGCTGCAGCAGTCATACATCTGCAAGTCATTTGAACATTTTATGAAGAATAAAAACTATCCATTACATAGACCTATACATTATATATTAACCCTAATACTTATTCAGTTACACTAACAATAACCTTTTCCCTCTGCATGCTGTAAACTTCTTTGGCTGCAGCATGTGTTAACAGAGATACTTAAAGCTCCATGATTCCATGGTGGAGCAGTCCCTGTATACATATTACCTAACTTATTCTACCTATTTAAACATGAAATGGGATGATAAAGAAGGGAAAAGAGAGAACGAGAGAACGAGAGAAAGAAAGAAAGAAAGAAAGAAAGAAAGAAAGAAAGAAAGAAAGAAAGAAAGACAAATGTAAAGCTATAAAAATTCATACCATGCATGAGGAAAGCATTTTTATAATCATAGCGTGAGACTGGATACACTCGTACAAATACAGAGGGTACAAAACAATGAGAAATACACAGGAGGAATGAAAACATGGGCTCAAAACGTATAGCTAAGAGATTTGATTATAATATGCACAGATCCCAAACCTATCCAGATGTCCCCAGCCGGCAACCTGATCCTCAAAACACCATAGCCAAGATTTGCAATCTAAAAAGTCATAATGTTGCAGACAGGGTAGTGCGGCTTACGGAAAAAGAAACGGGAGTTGTGAAGAGTTTTGAAACCTTTAAAATAATAATGATAATAAAGAAACACAAGTGTGGTTTCATGAAGGAAATATATACGCAGCCACAAATTATGAAGTCATCCCTTCAGGACATTGCATTCCTCATGCAAGTTGCTGAGCACGCTCAACATAAATAGGTGTAAAATACACTCACCGGCTTAGTGACTCCAAGGATAGAGTCCCATATGTGATCCCCTACAAGTGAGTCTTCTACGTACGTATACTTTTACAACAGTAAACGTGAGCTGGGCAAGACATACCTCCCTATGAGTTTCACCAAAAGAGTTTTAAAGAGACAAGGCAAAAGTCTGGCATTATAGAAGTCTATCCTAATTTTTCCATGTGATTCATCCAGAACCAGGATTTTACCAGCATCCCATATACATGTAAATATTATTTCACGTTAGTTCATTATCTATTGCTTGCAAACTCTTTTTGCAGCCTCTCTATTGCTTCCCATTCACTTTTACTTTGTATTTCATATATCAGTTCAGTGTCCTTTCTCAGTATTGCTGGGGAAGCAGAGTGTCAATTAACTTGCACTTCCACATTAAGTTAAACGTGTGGATTAGTAAGCTACAAAACAGTACAGGTTTTAAATAAGATAAAGCTATTAGGGTAGTCTCGCAGTTAGAAAAGTGACTTTTAGAAAATCTTTTCTTGAATCAGTCTGCTTCCTCTGTGCAGTCAGAGGCCAAACTGTTTATTTTACTGGCAACCGTCTTTACTGCTTGTGCTAGTTTTAATATTTCCATTTGAACAATATAAACATTAAAAATGAAAAAAAAAAATCCTAACAAGGTTACAAACAGTTCATTTAAAGGGGATTCGAAAGGCGTCCAGCAGAGATCTTTTTTCAAGGTTTAATGTGCGTTACATTTCAGGGCTGAAAAACTACCTCGCCGCTGAAGAACGGGAAGATTTGCTTGCTGATACAGCAGAATCTCTGCGGTCAGCTTGCGCAGCACCTACGTCCCGCTTCAAAAAAGGGAAAATCCTGGCCCTTCGGGCGGCAAAGATCACTTACCGAGCGCGACGTGACGCAATGATGCCTTTCTAAGTCAGCGGCCGGCCAGCTGCCTCCTCGCTGCTGCTGGGGCCCGTCCCGCGCCGCGGCAGAGGGATGCGGAGCAGAGGGGTCAGCGGCACGGCCGCCGCGGAGCCAAAGGGCAAGGGGGAAGCTCGGAGCGAGCACGGTGCTGGCTCTCGGTTGCTTGAAGTGCTGCCAGATCTCTGAACATTAGCGCGCGTAAACCGGTAAATATCAGAAAGCCCGAGGCCCGAGCAGCTGGAGCCGTGCAGTTGTTACCTGAAAGCTTAATGTCCAGAAAAATAGCTTCCCCATTCCTTAAGGCTATGTGGAAAATCTTAAGAAAAAATAAAACCCAAAAGCCCACAATCGTAAAAGTACTGCTAACATCAAGGAAAAGAGCTCCCAATTATTTCTTTCTTTAGTTCTCTTTTTTTTTATAGTCACCTCAAATTTGCGGGGGGGATGGGGTGTCTTTCTTGAGGTTTTCAAACACGCTGCTTCCCCAGCACTGTGCCAAAGAAAGCACTGGCTGACTCTTGGGGTAAATCCTAAAGGTGCTCACAGGGGAGGGTGGCTGTGAAGATGAGCAGCAGAGGGCCCAGCAGTAAGCAACCAGCTGGAGGAAGGGCAGACTGGTGGATTTGTCTCTGCCCCACAGCCATCTTCAGCAGCGGGGCAGAGCAGCGATGTTCCTCCCCTGGACAACAGCTTTGGAAAGGTTCTTCAGGACCCGAGAGAAAAAGCTCCTTCTCCTTGCCCAGCCGCCAAGAGAGAAAGAGTTTAAAACCACCGAGTCCTTATTGCTAATGGGAGGGTGATATAAAAGATGGAGGCCATTGACTGGTGTCCAGAGACAACAACCTGGTATGAATTCCAGCACCATTCCACTTCCCAGCAGCTGGATTTCTCACCAGGGTGGATTGCTGGTTTTGGATACCTCCCCAGTTCTTCCCGTCTGTTAACAGTCTTCCACTATTTGGAAGTTGTATTTGGAACAGTTGTAAAGCTTTTTTTTTTTTTGGAAAAGTGTTAAGTTTTTTTTTTTTTTTTTTTTGGTATCTAAATGGCCTTGCCATTGCCTGAATGCAATTTCAAAATTGCTGGCATTTCTGTGTAGGCTATCCGAAGCGTATTTTTGTCGTGGTGTTAACAAGCATTACGTCTCCTGGGAGAACCTGAATTAGCTCAGAGTTTCTAAACAATATGCATGCTCAACATGGAAGATGCAAGAAAAAACTCTCTATTTTTTTTCCAAGTTTTTAATCCAAGCTGCTCTGTAAATAGACGCGAGGTACAAAGAGAAAGCTGGGACCACTAACTCCTCATCTATAAAATGGGGCTGAGAACCCAAGAAATGATGCGACTTGCCAAAGGTTACGCAGGCAGCCAGGGGTCTCACAAATGAATCCAGAGCCAGTCCCACACCCGAGCCATAAGGACCGTCCTTGCTCTCAGTTCCTACATTAGCCTTCTGTTTTCTATATTCTGAATTTCTTTCCTGCTCCCCTCACATTTCTCCCTGTCCTAATACAATAGAATATAGGCCACTTTTAAGGATACCCCAGGAGAGTTTGGGAAGCATCGATATAGTTTAGAATGGTCTAGTCCAGCATGATTTTAAACTAAATTAAGCATAGGAGATGCTTTTAGGAAAAAAGAGTGCATGAAAATGAGAAATGAAAGCTTGAAGGGGTGGCTCTTTCAAGTCCCTTTCCAAGCCTCCAGGGAAAAGTAACTATTGCCCCCTTCTTTGATACAGGGCATTGGCATTTGCCTAGTACGAGGTGTGCTGTGGCTTGCATGTTCCCTCTCCAGGGCTGGAAACGTGTTGTCAAAGATTTTAGAAACCAAGTGTATCCATCTCCACTGTGGAAACAGCAAAATGTAATACCAAAGGCACCTCGTAATGATGGGGAGAGATAAGACAGAAACAGAAAACATATCAAAAACCCAACCACCATAACCAGAAAGCATAAATAATCTTAATTAGCTCATTTAGCTGTTTTAGGAATTAACCAGACTTGACAAAACACTCAGATTTGGAAAAGGGTACTGCTATTTGATGTGCATGTCAGACTGAAGAAACCAAGACTGTGGCTAAAAATTTTAGGCATTAATTTTAACTAAGATACCTGGCATGGGTTCTGTGAGCATTAGGAGCTAACATACAGCCTATAGGCTGTATTCTGTGAGGCTACAGATTTACAGAACCATATCCCTGTTACTCTATTTTGCAGTGAAAAATTTGTTGAGAGTCTAGGCGAGCGCCCCCAAAATTTTGAGAGCTGATCTACTGACCCCATACATTGACCCTAAGTTTGTGGGATACTTTATTATTGTAAACACACATTTAAACCTATGTATGTCCCTAACTATGCATTAACACACTCTTTTCTATCCCAAACCTGTCATATATCGCAAGACTTTCAGAGGTAGGTACGAATTTCCAAATGTAATGAAATGTGTGTAGACAAAAAAAAAATAACAATAGAGGAGCTCAAAAATGTCAGGCAGGTAGTATTGGGAGTGGTACCATCCTGAGATGAACACGAAGGATAATATGCAAGCACCAAGATAAATATGTATTTATAATTCCATGAAACAGAACCACATGAGAGGAGGCGGATGGTCTGGACACTTGACAAGATATTTTGTTCAGAGTCCTAAGAGCTTAATTAAAATAACCCAGAGCTTAGAAGTGATTCTCTCAAAGGATAAAATTAAAACAAACAAACAAAGCCACATTACAGGAACTCCACACTTGTAAAGTCAATCACTCAAACATTCAAAGCACCTGTACTAAAGTGCTTGCATTACCCTCACTGCGTTATCTCCTGTTGTCCAACTCTCTATGCAAACAATAGCATAGAATACAAAACAGCATAGGAGGGCTATAAATCACAGGCACATAGTAAATTCTGGGGCCAAGAATGATTCCAAGACTTTTTGGTTTGTTTTTACAGCAGGACACAGTTGGGACCTGCTCCTACCCTGACTCTACAGTATCTGTGTAGCATCTTGAGGAACAGGAGTCTCTCAGGGTCCTCCCGACTCACTATGGTAGATTCTACACTAAAAAATCAGGAACATTAACATAAGCCCCCTTCTAGCACATGACACCTCAAAGCATAAGCTACAGCAGAGAGGGTCAGGGACCACTTAAGCAACCTGGGTGTACACCAGGCTGCGGAACAAAGTAGGGTGCACCGAGGGTGCTGAGCAATGCCTTTGCAAGGCCACTCTCTTCTACCTTTGAGAAGCCATGGTGAGTGGGTGAAGCCCCCGGCATTTGAAGAAAAGGCAAATATGAAGCCTTCTTAAAGAAGGGCAAGAAAGAACATCTAGGAAACTACAGCTTAGTCATCTTCATCTCAGTAGCTTGGAAGATTGTAAAACAAATACTCCTAGGACCGATGTCCAGGTTTATGAAGAACAAAAAGATGACTGGGAACAGTCAGCGTGGATTTACCTAAAGTAGTAAATTGTGCCCGACAAACCTGACTGCCCTCTGTGATGAAGTTAAAGTAGTGGGAAAGGAATAGTAAGGATGAGATTCCAAACATTCCAATTAGATAGCAAATAAAGTTTTTGTTGTTGTTGTTGGCTGTGTTTTGTTTCATATTGTGATGATGTTGGAATGCTGAAGGTGACCAGAGAGACTGTGGGATCTCCATCCTTGGAGATATTCAAAACTCAACCAGACAGGGTCCAGGACCACCTGATCTAATTGCACCTGCTGCAAAGCAGAGGACTGATCATCTCAAGAGGTTGATTCCAACCTCAATTTCCATGATTATAATGTTACAATACTATAGGATAGCGTAAGCATGCTTTCTACTCCCTCCCTCACAGGACAGGAGTAGTCACTGATTGGGCCCACCAGGAACGAAAACTGTTTGGAACAGACAAATGGCTGCCCTCACAAGCATCTCCCACTCTTCCTCCCAAATGCCCCAAGATCACAAAATCCCACCAGAGCCCTTTTGTGAGCTGTGGGATTCTGACCAGCATAAAGCTGAGAAGTCCTACTCTGCTACAGATCTGCAGCAGACTTGGACAGTGTGGTGACTGTTCTTAGCTCATGTTCCCATCACCACGAGTAGCTAAAGGAAGAACTACTATCTTCAGATAGCCTTCAAATTTCTAACCTTTTTTCATCACATGTAAGAGTAGACAATATAATTGTACAAGTAGCTTAGACGGTAGCATCTCTTGTGGTGGGAGAAAAGACTAAAGGCAGATTTTTTATGGCCTATGAGTTTACAGCCAACCAGAGCAAGATGCATTGAACATGTTTTGTTGAAAGCTGGGGACATACTTTGGAAGATTTGTAAGTGGACCCAGCTAAAAGTCTCCTTTCCAAAATCTAAAACAAATCTTGAAGATGGCCTCGTAGATTGCACTGGTTATCATGACTGGATGCCAAAGGAGGCACGATGAGGGCCAAAAAAACCCCTTGACCTTGCAATACCTGAAGTGATCAGCACAAACGCTGCTTTCATTAACGCTTTTGGACCTTGGATTCTGTGTTTTCAACTGCTGTCCAGTTCATAAATAAATTTTGAAGGATCTATGTGGAAGGAAATTATTGAAAGCAATTTTATTAGCAGGAAAGTTGTTTGCTACACTAGAAAAGATTCAAAGGACTTGAAGTTTGAAAATCGCTCCCTTCAACAAGGGAAGTAGGAGTTTCATCTTTTTAATGAGAAGTTAGTGAATTCCACCTTCTGGATTTTCATGTACTTCCACAATTACACACTATCTACATTGAAAATCCCATTTCTGAAGTTTATGCTGATTCTACAGAGATGGTTTTCACAAAACCTAAGCTGTGACTTGATTTCTTTCTTTGACATTTGAGGGTTTCCAGGAATTATGTTAATATCCTGGATTACACATTCTTTAAAGCAAGGTTCCTGACTGTATCTGACAAGTGCCTCGCACAGCAAGACAAAGTTACCCATTATCACAACATCACAGAATATGAGCATATTGTATCATATCCTGCTTGAAATTCAAATGTTAGCATATGACTCAAACACAATGCCATCTGATAATAGTCAAGTACCAAAAAATGAAGTCTTTTTCCTTGAAGTCCAGGAAAACACAACAGTGGGAAAAAGTCTGTGTTGTTCCCTTCCTTACATTATCTCCCCTTCCCAGAGCAGTTGGACTGATTCACCAACAGAATGTATGCAAGACACGCACTGTATGTACCAGAAGAGCTACGAAGTTGCTTGACTTTACACTCCAGCTTGATTTTAGAGGTGCAGGAAAGATCACCACAAGACTCAGACAGGGTTACACAGATACAAAGGGCATTCACCATTTTTTTTTTTCTGTAATTATGAAAAAAGGCTGGCAAAAGGCCTTGTCTCAATATAGGTCCAAACACTGCTACAAATCCAGCTCAGGAGAGTGTAGGAATTGGGTGAAAACAAGACACTTCAGTTTCAACCCATTCCTCCTTAGTTGATTAACTCAGTGTTTGTAACACCAGCCCTCCTTAGAAATAAAAAGCATATTAGGTGAGTAACTCCGGCTCCAAACAGCTAACGATCACAGCTACTGTGAGCAGACTTAGCAAACAGATGAGCATATTAATGGACATCATCTTATTTTCCCACTTTCACAGTTTAGATTCCGTCTGACAGTTTGCAGCCTCCTCCTGTCATCACAAAACAAACAACTCGGAATACATTTCGGCACCAGCACAGACCTCAACTCCAGGCTTCACGTTACCACGCTGAGTCTCAGCTAACGGCAACGCAGCAGCTTTACTGCGGCCCTCCAGTGGGCCCTTAATAAGGGAAGTGACAGAGAGCTCATTTTGAAGACCCATTTCCTTATTCTTTCATCTTTTTAATGTTAACAGCAGATTTTTTTCCCTTTTACAAGTACAGCGTATGTGGTACCATTCATGGCTCAAAGTGACTTTCTGCTCTTTATTCCTCAGCACGCGGATTTATGCATTTGCTGATTTTAATTTCATAGTTAGAGTCAGTAATATGCTTTTTAGTTTTTACAGGACAATAAAATTGCTCACCAGAGGTTTCTGACTTAAAATTCTAAACAGCAGCTTGATGTAGGCCTCTTGATCCTTCTTACCATATTTTTGCCAACTTAGAGTATAAAATAGCTGTTCTAGTAATTGCACCCAGGGATTTGTGCCCAATATCCAGATAGACTACTAAAGCTGACTCCATGTTCCCTTTGATCTTGCATATTCTGCTGCTTGAAAGAATACAGACAGGTGATGGAAAATGCTGGAGCTATTGCAAGTACAACCGCTCAAAGACCAATTAACACCAAAAAAACAAAATGAACAAGAAGCCAAAATGGAACCAAACCCACAACAGCTGGTGGTCATCAAGGCAGTTTTCCCAGAGGGCAGAAGACTGTTACTAATAGGATGGAAATACAAAATTTACTGAGACCAACTGTAACTGCTGATAACATATACTGAGAATTGCCTCATTTCTCACATTTTCTGCAGAGCGAGAGTGAAGCTGGACAGCCATGTTAATTTTTATTGTGGAAAAAAAATAAGTGGGAACAGAAACAGTCCCACTGAACAATTAATACAAGGAGCTGATTTTACCATTTTGCTGGTTTTCCCACACGTTTAAATAACATTCCAGTGATTCTACCCATAGAAGCAAGTTATTTCTCAAAGTACAGTCAATGTAGTATAATTCATTAGTAACTGCCCCGAGTTTCTCCTCAATAGTTTTAATTACTGCAGAACCTGGATTCTAGAACCCTCAGCAGAAGACCGTGTGTTCTCCCTTTACAATAAGACAGGTTTTGAGATGTTTCAACCCCATTACATAAATCTACATTCATCTACTAACACAACATACACTGTTGCCACAAGAGACAAATACTACTTATCCTGTTTTGAGCCAATGATTTAAAATTCAAATCCAAAGTAAATGTAACCTTTTTAAAGCTGGGAACATATTTGTGTGCAAGAACAGCCCACTGCATTATGGTGATAACAACACCTGCTAAAATCACAGCGCATACCGAACAGACGCATCCACAAAAGGTATTACTTTCCTTGACACAGTACGGAAAGAATGGTCAGTATCAGAAGTTTGGAGACACTGAAAAGTCAGGACAGTTTTACTCTCTCTCTCTCTCTCTCTCTCTCTCTCCACACAGAGAGGTAGAAAAGCTATTTTTATTCACTGATGATTCATTGATCTGTTGCTTGATCATAAAAATCAAGCAGTGAGTGCCTCCAAGAACCAAGAAGAACTGTTCAGAAGCACAAAACATAAGTTATCATGCATTTATTGATTTATAATACAGATGATACATCAGAGCTAAATAGAAGAATTTATCATACTGCCTGCACATTTGTTTTAAATGTGGTTCTTTCAGTGCCTTGGTGATGGTCTTCCAGAAGATGGCTGTGGCTGCCTGAATTTTGAGAGAACCACAACAGAATCAACAAAGGTGTACATATTATATTCATGATGCTGAAGGTTCTTGTAGGTGGAATTATCAAATTCTTCTGGAGCAGGCTGAGCAGCTGCTGCAGTCTCTGTGAAAACAAACAGTAACTGGTGACTATAAGGACGCCACAACAGAAGGCAATATTCTTAATTGCTGAACCAACCTTCATATATTTTCAGATCCCTCATCCAGACAATATTAAAAAAAAAAAAAGTCAGCAACAATAACAAAAGGATAAGTTTAGGATCATACAAGGTGCCAGCAGAACTCTGTAAAGAAGCACAGTAGTATGCAGCAGGGGAATGAGAAAACAGTATAAGTCATCTAATATAGCATAGGTTTTCAAATCCAAACTACCACCTAATGCTGGGGGAGGTCTGGGCAGAACACTCATTTACAGTTTGAAGACATATGTCTGCATTTCCTGGCTCTTTCATAGTTGCCTTGGTTTTCACTTCAGCCAGAACAGTAGGTGACATTCTTAGCAAGCCAGAAGAGGCAAAGAAGCAGTACAAATGATATATCATCATGTCAGACCATGAGATACAGCTATTAGAACTACTTTACAGATTGAATTTTTTCTATGGGGAAAAAGTGATGGAGTTACTGAGATATTCACAGTTTAATTCCAAATGTGGTTATACTGAACAATAATGTATCACGAGTCTTTGATGTACGTTTTCATTCTTTGAGAAAAAAGTAACTGTAGTAGAAGCTTTTAAACTTTGTAATCAGCTCTTCTTCCTAAAAGAATGACCTAATGAAGTTATTCAGAACTCCTTACTTCACATTAAAACCAACATTAATTCTTACACTTTTAGAATATTACGCAAATATATGCAGTACTATTTACATAAAAGGTTCCCGTTACAGGCTGATTTTACAACTAAGGAAATTGCAAGAAATAAAGCTTTATTCCCAATATTAATTTATTCTTATACACCCAGAGTTATAACAATAGGAAAGACATAAGCATAATCTAGTGAACAGCTTCCTTGTATAAATTTGCATGCAGTGGTTTATGTTAGATCGCATTAAGCTTCTTTTTGTAATGCAACACCCTACAATAAAAATGCGAGAACTCCAGCAACTGAACACCAGAATTTCCCTTTAATTAAGACACAATTATTGCAGTGTAATGCTATCAGTTTAAGAGTGCGTATGCATAAAATTTAGCAAGGTTTGCTTATAAAATGGAATGTAGTAAGCCATGATTTCAGCAAAAAAAGGCACAACCTATGAAAGGAAATACCCTGTGCCTACTGCTCAGTTCCTAGAGACAGCTCACAGGAGACACCACTACATGTATAAAAGCCAGATGATGCGGTCTTGGCTGCAAATAGCCCCAGGAACGAGCAGGCGTAGGCAAGTGTACGTTCAACCTGCGAGAGACAGTTGTTCCAAATTAAGAGACAGATGCTCAGGAAGAAAAGCAGATGGAGTCTCATTTTTCCTGCCCAGATACACTGTACTTGGCTTCTCAAAGGAAAAATTTATCCCTGAGATCATCCTCCCCATACTTGAGACTTCTGTGCTTTCTCTCTTAAAGAGCAAGGATTTCACAGGATGTTCTTCCAAAATGAATCAGAAGTATATTTCTGAGTTACCACGATGCAATTTTGCTACTTCTTTAGCAGTTAAAGTCAGCAGTTTTTGCTGACTGCTTAGTATGCTGCTCTCCAAAGTGGATGACATCACCTTAACATCTAGGTTTGCAATGAGAAAAATTGCTTTTACATCTTCAGTACGCTTGCTGCAGAGTTTGCAGATGAGTGGAAGAACACAGGAACGGCACAGAAGTACAGATCACAGAAGGCACCGTTAACTGTGAATGTTAAACATGGGAAAGCAGTAGCTGCTTTCAAACAAGGCCTCAAAAGGGAGAAGAAGATACCCCGAAGACAGCAGCGATGCCGCTGAACAGCGTAGCCAGGTTTCACTCTGCTACACTCTGACACCCAGAGTTATTTCCCTAGCAGTGAAGGAGCGTGAACCTGCCCGTACTAACCCCTGCCTCTCCTACAGCCACTGCAGCAGAGTCCTCTAGCAGGGGTGCAGCACGTACCCAACAGCAATGTGCTGCTGTCACAGCCCGAGCACCTCCACAGAGCAAGAGGAGCTCAGCAGCAGAGGTGCTTTTTCAGCATAGCCAGGTCTACCCAAAAGGTTTTGCTGTTGTGGCTATGTTGATAACGGGTCTGTGACGCGGTTATTATATAGATCTGCAGCACAAGTTTGTCATGTGGGTTTTATCTTATTCTGGATTTACAGCATCAGAGTAGGGGAGGCTGTTTCATACATCTACGAGGTGTCATAATCTTCACCTTGAAGCATTAGCACATTTCAAGACCAAGTCGTCCCTCCCCTACTCATATTCGAGTCTCTCCGCGTCCCTTGTCCTGAGGAGCCCAGAACTGGACCCAGCACTCCTGGTGTGGTCGCACCGGTGCCAAGCAGAAGGAAGGATAACCTCCCTCCCCTGCTTTCAACACTCATCCTAGCGCAGCCCAGCACACCGGTGGTCATCTTTGCTGCCAGGGCACACTGCTGGTTCAACTTGCTGGCCACTAAGACCTCTAGGGCCTCTTCTGCAAGGACGTCACTTGAAGGATGATATCCTCACAGCTTTACAATGATGCTGCTTTTCCTTCAAACAGGCATTTCTGTTAATTCAAAGAAGCAACCAGAAGGGTGGTCATAAGAATGGTACGCTGCCTAAGTTGGAAGCCAAGAATGGAAAGTCACAAAAGATCGGGACAGAGGGGCATTTACTGAAATATACAGAATGAGATCAGTAAGAAAGTCAACAGGACTGGTGGCAGTTAAGAAGGGTAAGTTAGACAGGGAAACATAGCTAGGGAGATGATTATATGGTGCATGATGCCCTTTCCTAAAACAAGTCACTGTCTCCTCTCTAACTCAGAACAGAAACTGGGCCATGATGTCAACTCTATGCTACTTCAACACGACTCTCTTAAAACCTACCAATCTCAGAATCAACAACTGTTTTCGGCATTACACTATGATTTCTTGAAGTCTCCTGAAATCTGAAGCACTGCAAGAGTTTGAGAGTGAAAAGGGAGGAGGGAGAGAGAGCAGGATTTAAACAAAAATCAGATGACGCTGAATTTAGCTCAGGAAAAAAGCAGCTACCAAATCCTGAGGGGAAAAAAAAAAAAGAGAGAAAACAAGCTTTGTCACATAAAACCCATGATTTTGTTCATAATCTTGTTTTCATTTTATAAATAACAACTGGCTTATGAAACTGTAATTACAGTGAGATGAAGACTACTTCCTTTCACAACATAAGTGGAAACTGAGTGTTACGAAGCTCTTACTACAATTAGCAATGAATAAGAATTTCTGTTCCAGAAAGTCACTGCTACACCATTAGCTTCAATATAAAGATCAGAGAATCACAAACAGAGATTTGGAAACTATTAAAAAAAAAAAAAAAAAGCACCCTAGCCCAAAAGAATCAATACAGTTCAAACAATTTAAAGGTGTACCCTCTATTGTGCTGCTTTCTCCAGCTTGAACTCCTGCTTCCGGAATGGTCTCCTCCTTCGTACCCATCACCGACACCGCGCTTTCAGAAGTCTCCTCTTCTAGTTTAGGAGAAGTTACTTCTACTGTTTCTGACTCCCTTGCCTCCTTTACCCCTTTTGCTTCCCCTCTGGATACCAGGTTTTGCTTTCTGTCTTCCAGAGTCACTGATGGAGCCTTCAGCTGAGTAGCTGCTACTTGGGTTCCAATGGACTTTTCCTTCAAATAATCAGATTTAAGAGTGGTGTCTGTCGGGGCTTGGTTTTCATCCATGTGTGGTTCCAAGACCAGCTTCTGCTGATCTGCTTCTCTGGGAGCTGATTTTATGTTAGGGTCTCTTGCTTTGGATTTTAACGCTTTATGACCAACAGTTGTTTTAGAAAATGTCACCTGCTTGATGGTAGATACATCAGCTTCGGTTTTGCTTGGCTTCTTCTTACCTACATATTCTTTGTGGCGTTTCTGGGACAAGTTATCTTTTGGTAGCCTTGATGCCTGTTTCGTTACATTCTCAGAGAAGATGGAATCTCGTCTAGGAAACTCCACTCTGGTTTTAATGGCAACTTCTGAATCACCATCATCATCATTTTCTTCTTCAGAATCCGAGCTAGAATCTGAATCTGAGCTGGATGAAGATGAGGTTTCTTCTTCAGCTAATTCTTTCCTCGTGCCTCCTCCTGTTGCGGCTGTAGTGAGTTTTTCCTCCTCAAGGGAAGAAACAACTACTCGCTGAGGAAATGCAACCAGAGTTTTTCTTGACATCAGTGCTCTCAGATCTTCATCAGAAGGTTTTGAAGCTTCCTTGAGATTAGTACTAGATACGCTCTCACCTTCATTTGCAGATACTGGGTGAGAGCTAGAAGACAACATTTTAGGAAATTCAGCTGTTGCCTTCATGGCTAGCAGCTTGGTGCTTCCCTGAGGTGCCATTACATCTAGGAAACGGCATAAAGAGGATTATCGTCATTATATCTGACATCCCTGTTAATAAGCGATCTTAGCCATACAATTTTAACTTTCTGACATGATGTGGTAAAAAGGCAAATTGAAAGAAGTTATTACACTAAATACAGGCATTATGAAGCAGAAAGCTTTAAGACATTTTAAGTTAAAGAAACCAGAGCTCTAGTTAGCATTGAACAGTTTCTGCTGCTGTGGTGCTGGAACTCATGAAATAACGCCTTTTGCTCCTGGCTTTGTCAGACTCCTTACAAGATCTGTTTTCCTCCGTGCTTCCTTTCTGCATCACTGGAAATGGTTTACAGACACCTTCTTACCTCAGATGAACATTAAGATAGCTTGTTAGCTAAGCTCTTCAAATATGTTGCTACAGAGATAATATTTGTCTATGAACAGGCCAGCAGAGCAGAAGACATAGTAAACAGACACAGCAATAGCCAGCCTCTTGCAAGAGTTATCTTTTAAGCAGTAGGAGGGGACTAGTACTAGAGCAAGAGATACCTGAGGCCATACATGGAAGCATTACTTGTTCGTTGGTCCATGTGAGTGACCTACCAACTGAATTGCATCTAACACAGTTTAACTCAATTTCCCCAAGACTCCATCTCCTCCAGTCTTCACTGTCTCCACTTCTTATTTTTAGTTTGAGATCTCTTCACAAAAAAAGTATTAGAAGACTTCCTGAAGCTTCATGGTAGCCTGTCTTTATTTCTTCTCCCTCACAGACACCTTCAGTAAGCTGAATTCTCCAGATAAGGAGCAAACAGTTGAAGAGAGAGCAGCAACTTTCAGGCCCTTACACAGAGTATCAAATGCCGCTTGGATGCCCATGCCAATGGTGTCTCAAAGAGGCTGATCAACAACAAATACTGTTGTTGTTAGAAAAAACAAGAGGACAAAAAGGACTGAGACCACACTAAGAAGATACACCACCACTGAAATTAGCTACAGCAAAGTTGATTCCGTAAGGAGTCGCACCATTTCCAACCCGCAGTGTAATTCAACAGGTTACCAGTCTATTGTGCAGATATATCTGCATGGTTTGGAAGTCCAGACCTACTTTACAGGACCATAAGTTAGATGCAGTTTTCCCCCTTACTATATTTTACAGTAATACCTTGTATGACCTAAGGCAATACTGGAAGTAGCGCTGAACAGAAGCAAGTCTTTAGCAACGTCGAACTGAAAACATCACAGAAGAGACAGACGCATGGAGTTAGAAGCGAAGTATTTAACAAAGAAATACAGAGCTCTTGAAATAAATTCAAATACAAAAATATCAGTTTACTGTACAGGCAATACTTTTGAAGAATGTCAGACACCCACTTCTCTCTGCCAGACTAAAGGTGCGGGGTGGGGAGGGAGGACAGAGGGGAGCAGGAGGATGGGCAGTCACCTCTGGGGGAAGCCCGACTCCCTGTAGACTGACTCAGCCAAACACAGCAGCCTGTATAAACTGATACTTGAGTGAGCATCACTCAAGGCTGAAGAGCTCTTCAAAGAACTGCACGGGAGGAACACAAGAATGCCCAAAGGGAATACAGACAAGTGAAACCTGAGCAGAAGCTGGAGAAGTATTAATACGAAGACATCCTAAGAAATCAAGAAGGCAGACAGCATTCAACTTGAGCATTAAGAAGAAGTATTGCTGCAAAAATACTTTAAGCAGTAATGTTTGGAACTGTGGAAAAGACACATTTCCACTCATAATTGTAAAGTGTAATACAATTGGTACTGACACTTTAATTAGGGTGTTTCAAGCTTTGTACTACCTGATTTGTATTTGGCTGTTACTGAACTGACTCTGCCAAAAGAACAACACATCCAAAACAAGAACATTATTCCCAGATGCAACTTAGAACAGGGTTGTAACATCAGTATCATTACTGGAACGTGTTTAAAACATGTTCACACTCAGAAAGGTGGCATCCAGAACTTACAGGTCAATTCCCCGTCATTGACTTCATTAGCAAACATGACTATTTTACCAAAGCAAAGAAAATGTGTACACCCTGCTCCAGCCAGAATCTGGAAGAGACAGCTGCATCCTATACATCTTCACTAAACGTAATCATTTGCAGGGAAAGCAGCTGGCTGAAAGAGGTAGCCTAATAGGTCTCCTAGCACCTTCTGAAATCAGAGAGCTGCAGGACAATGAATTTAGAAACTGCTGCTAAAGCATGCATCAAATATGCTTAAAATAACGCATAAAAAAACTACAGTAAGAAGCAATTTGTTATTCAGTCAGGCTTATATCAATTATGCAGAAAAGGCTTTCTCAATCCAAGCCTTTATTTGCCTTGGTATTTAAGAAGCAAGCATTAGAAGCCAGAAGTCTGCATTCAGTTACTCTTTCAGTGATCTTTTCAATAGCTGTCAACAAGTCTGATTACTCCCACATATGGTCCCAAGAAGCTTTGCTGTTTAAGTACCTGGAGCTCTAATTTGGGATGAGAATCCTACTCATTGAATCAATGAGCCGTTACTTACTTACAAACAGCATTTTGCACGATAGCCCTTCTTTGAAATTTGTATTCGTATTTTCGCTTTGGTCAGGATAGAAGTGGTTCTGAATATTGAATATTGAATGCACTTTAGCATCCAAACCCAGGTCTATGTCTTACCTGCCCTACAAACATATGGGGCAAGAAACACTGTAACTAAATTGAGTACAACAGGGCCATGGGGCTTTTCTGCAGGTTGTTGACACTGCTGCCTGGAGCAGATACTCCTGCTTTGCAAGTTTTTCTCTCTTTCTGCAAAATGGGCTGCCTTTTGAAACACATAATCCAAACATTTCAAAAGGCAAAGGGGAATGTCTGAAGTTCCAAACCACTACACTCATTTCCATCAAATTTCTGGCGACTTGTAAAGCTTCTCTGTATCAGGACAAATACAATGATAACTCCGTAAGTCTGGTCGAGCATCACAGCAGCTAACATATTAAGGGGAAGGTAACCAGGAAGGAAGCGTTAAGCTTGTAGCGTGGCCTATGGATATAAATGCATCTCACACAGACCCATTCCTGCCAGTTCTTTATTTCAGCTTCCTCACAGTGCAGTTTACACGCAGCTGTTCAACGACACAGCCGCGGGAGCTTCTAAGCTCTTCCTATTTAATTATAACCAAAGGTCCTCGAACTTCCAGGGGTGTCGAGCTCCCAAGGCAGATAAGCTAAGCTCCGCACACCGCCAGCGGGCACGGAAAACCCCCACGGCCCGAGCGGGGAAGCCCGGCAGCCGCCTCGCGGTTACCAACGCCCGCAGTCACGCGCGGCTCCCGCTCGGCGCGCGGGCGGCAGCTTACTGGTGTCCGGCGGCGTCCCGGAGCCCCCCGGCCGGGTGCACAGCGCCGCCGGGGGGGCCGCACCTCGGAGCGCCCAAGCCTCCAGCCGCAACGCCTGCAAAACACCAGCCAGCACACCTCTTACAATCCAGACGGGGGCCGAGGCGCAGCCCCCCGCGCGTTAAGAGACACACAAAATGGGACCAAAATAATAATAATAAAAAAAAAGTGTTCCCCCCCCG
>VXAA01002051.1:1153551-1245898 GCA_013399115.1 Anseranas semipalmata
CGATTAGGCAGCCATCAGGTGTGTCGCTGGTATGTAAACAACCGGATAAATGCTAGTGGCAAATACATAGAGGCTGGCAAAAGTAGGGTATGTGCAACATATTCTGAAAGAAAATGGCTACCTTGCCAGGAGGTGATAGTTTCTTTTTGGTATGTGTGTACAATGCAAGGTTTTAAACTTACACTGCTTCTGCAGCACTTTGGAAGCCCATTTGATGGGGTTAGTTCCTTGAGGTAGGGGTCTGTTGGACATATGACTGCAAAATAATAGCATGTTCCAGAAGAGTTGACACTCTTCATGGTTAAACTCATGTTTGTTCTAGTTCCAGTGGTTTTAGTCTGTTGTTTTTTATTTGCAGGGATGATAATCTCTTTGTGTATGACTGCACTGATGTGGAAAAGAAGGCCCTGGGAAATAAACGGTGAGAAAATAAGTGTAGACAATGTGTGTTCCTAGATGGTGTGTCTCTTCCTGAAGTTACGTGGCAGCAAAGATAATAAAACAAACTCGTAGGATGGCTCCTTTAACAGGTGATGGCCAGGTGGTTTTTGGTAACCCTGATGGATATACATCCCTGTGTATTTTTTTTCTAGTTTCATCCCAGAGAGGAGACTGTACACCTATTTATTTTTTTTTTTAGAGAAACACCAGTAGTATAGCCAATGAGTCTTCTCAGTCAAGACAATGTTTACACAAAAAATGCTGCTTTTTTTGTTAGACCATCTAAGGCAGAAAAAAAACCAAACAGATCAGTACACAGTCTTCCTTCAAGTCTGTTCTCTAAGTCATAAGATTTGAAAAAATGAAAAAGTCTTTTTCTTAGTTTAAATTCAACCACTGGACGTTGTTACATCTGTAGTCAATTTTCCTGTTTTCCGCTAAACCTGTATCAGGATCTGCTAGCAGAAACCCTTGTACTTTTTATCGGAATGCCAATATAAACGTAGTCCTGGATGGTTAGGTTCTATCCTCTTGAGTTCAGAAGAAGGGTTTATCTTATTTGTAGCAGCTTTTATTTACAGTATAAATCTATATAGTCAGACTGTACTGTTTCAAACACCAGCTAATAACTGTCTTCAGTGGAGCCCATATCGTTTGGTGTTCAGTAGTGATACCAAACCTGGAGGGAGCAGTGGATGTGCTTAAGGAAGGGCTGTTCTTCTGAGGGATCTCAACACCTTGGAGAAACAGGCTGCCAGGAACCTCATGAGGTTTAGCAAAGGCAAATGCGAAGTTCTGTACGTGGGATGGACTAACCCTGGGCAGGGGAACAAGATAAGGGGTGACTGGGTAGAAAACAGGTTTGCAGAAAAGGGTTTGTAGGTTCTGATGGTCGCCAAGTTGGACGTGAGTTGGCAGAGTGATGTGGCAGCAAAGGGGGCCAACTGCACGGTGAGCTGTGTTAGGGGCAGTGAGGCCAGTGGGAATTGTTCTTCCCCTCTGTTTGGCATTTGTGAGACCTGGAGTTCTGTGTCCAGTGTTGGGCCCTGGGGAACAAGGCATGGATAAGCTGGAGCTAGTCCAGCAAAGGGCCACTGAGATGGTCAGGGGCCTGAAGCATGGGGTGTGTGAGGGCAGACTGAGAGAACGGGTCTTGTTCAAACTGGAGAAGAAAATGCTGGGGGGAAGGAAACCTTACTGCTGTCTGTAGCAGGGGAGTGGACGGTATAAAGAAGACAGGGTTGTTGTGTCTGTGCAGAAGGTCAGGACGAGACACAAGAGGAAAGCTTTTTCACCATGGGAGTACTTAAATATTTTAACGGGGCACAGGTTGTAGAGTCTCTATTCTTAGAGATATTTGAGATTTGACTGCGCAGGACCTGAGCAACCTGCTCTAATTTGACCTGAGGGTAGGAGAGGGTTGGATTAGATGGTCTCTGGAGATCGCTTCTGGACCTAATCATTCTGTTATATGTGTGAAGTTGTGCTTCTGTGGGTCTTCATGTAAAATCTTAGTTATGGCTTCTGAAACTTGTTTTTTCTTCCTGTTAACCTCAGTATGTTCTAAATGAGGCTGTTGTGTATCTGAAACAGAACTTCTTTAAAAACTTGCTGTTGGCCTCTAAGTACAATCCCTATACCTTTGCATTAAAGTTCAAGTTGGCTTAACGTTTTAAGCTCAAATACAACTTTTAGCATTGTACTTTGTTCTTAATTTTCCTTCTTGCTGGTGGTGTGAGAACAACCTTCCCTTAAGGATTTCAGTAACTGTGTTTCAGGTTCTGAACTCTTTTTTCCCCTTCTCTCTATTAGACAGGATGGACAACCGACATGTAAAGGAAGTGATGACATCCTAGCTTTTGCCTTTTCCTCATCAGGAGATTATTTTGTCTTGACAGATGACAACAAACGTCTGATTCTGTTTCATACTAAGCCTTCCTGGGAATGTATTAGCATCAGGTAAGGAAGCAGGATATTGCTTGTCTCTTTGTAATGGAGCTATGGCTGATTAATTTAGAGTTATAAAATAGTAGTAGCTGGGATGCAGCCATTTGCTATTGCTAAGCTTCCTCTTTTTTTTTTTCCTTGTACTTACAAATATTTAACGTTCTTGGGAATTCAGGGATATCTGTTGAGAAGTGGTGTGTGGTACACCCCACACCAAGAATGGGAGCGCAGATGTTTGTGTTGTTGGCCAGGAAAAGGATAATCTCTTCCTTATTCCAAAAGATGGCATTTGCATCTTTAAGAGCTGAAACTTTACCAGCCCCTGGTGAATGCTGAGGTTGGGCCTTTACGAGCAATACCGAGCAGTTTAGTGAATGCACTGTCTGGTTCTGTTGATTTGGAGGAGAAGATATTTTAGGAATTTTGTGAACTCTATCTTAAAAGCCTATATTTTAGAACTACTGCTAACTTCTCCTTCTGTAGTACAGTTCTCTTGAGAAAACCATAGCTGTCCACCAGAGGTCCTTCAGTTACAAGTTTTTCATTGCGACTGTGACGATCCTCTGTAAAAAGAGGACCATGAGGACTTCCTGAGATGGTAACTCATCATGTGAGGTCTCTGCTTCTGGTGATCTTAAAGAATGCAAGGCCCTGGCTGCAAAACAAAATGGGGTCTCCCTCAGCTTGACTGCATGTGTAGGATACGTAACGGACCTTTGTTGGGTTACCCAGTGTTGTAGAGAGCAGTCGCTGACAAAACCAGAAATGGCAAGTGCTGTTCACTGTGCATTCTCTTCCCTGCTGCCCTGCCATGTCTGTAAGATGCCATTGGATAATTGTTCGACATTTTAGTTTTCTGCTAGAAGGCCACCTAGGACCACAGTTGGATTTTTGGGGAATGTTGCTGCCTCCTGTTAGGAAACTGGGAATGCAGGCAAAAGGGTGTCTGTGTGGGGAAAAAAAGAACACCAAAGTTCAGCTGTATAACTTGTGGCAGATTTGTGGCAAGCTATGTTAAAGGTTTCACACAGTGTTAGCTTTTGTAACAACCTTGTTTCAGATAAGGGGAACTTCTGAATCTGTGTGTAAGGTCAAAGGCAGTACAGCTAAACTTGGAAAAAACACTTTTTCTTGATGGCAAAGTATCCTGTTTGGAAACTGTGCTGCCTGAGCCTGCAATGTGTTAGTAGGCATTCGTGTCCTATACATTTTCCCATTGTTATGATATTCCTTTACACAGTCACTAAAAGTATTAGAATTTATAGCTGGCTACATGAAGAGCAGTATGTTGTTCTTCTGCCTCCAGAGATCACTGAATTTCAGAGTAGGTGAATAGAAGTGTCCATTCCCTATGATCCCCATTGTCGAGAGTCATATGTTAGTGCTTTCAGGACATGGAGAGGTTTGGAAAAGAAGTGTTTTGAAAATGGAAGAATAGTAGTAATAACAATAGGTGTTAATTTGCAGAAACATTCTTGAGAGTAAATGATTAAACCTATTTTAAAACTTGTTTTCTCACATATGCAGTCCTTAATTTATCTGAAAAGTTGTGAGAAAAACCTTACCTGCTAGACTGGCAACTGGAACAATAAGATGCTGGCAGATGATGTGGGAAGGTCAGAGTTCCAGTTCAGGGTTTTGGCTGGACAAGATACTCAGATTGTGTCTCTCTGACTCTGTATGTGAGGAGATGAAGTCCATAGGGCTCACAGAGGACTTTGTTTCACAATATGAAGCTGGAGAAATGGCCTCAATGCAGTTTTTACATGTTTTGTTGCAAAATACTTTTACTAGGAGAGCTCCTACTTTGCTTTCTCTTTTCCACATGCTTAGGTTGTATTTTTATTATGGAGAATGCAAGAAAGTGTACCAGGCTTTCTTTAAAGCACTGGCAGGCTGCCTAGTCAAATGCTCCATTGAGAAAGTAGCAAGCAAAATGTAGACAAGCAGCTTTAATGGTTCACCTTTTTTCTCCCATCTTTCAGGTGTTTGCTCTCATATAGTTTATTCATTTAAGAGGTCTTGAAAGTGTTGTTTGCCCCTACATGCCTTTCTTTAACATTATTCTCATTGCTGCTGTTTCAAGGATGTGGCACCCGATAGCTTTTTGTCCAGTCTTTCTTGGTGTGTTTAACTGGATCTGAATCCAGACTCGCTGAAGTTGCCATGCAGAGCTGTTTAAACTGTGCCACTTTTCTTTCAGGCCTGTGAATAGGAGATGCACTTCCCTCGTTATTACAGCTGCTGAGGATAAGATTCTGGTTGCAGACAAATCTGGTGATGTCTATTCTTACTCAATAACAGAGCCACAGGCAGAAGGAAAACTTGAACTGGGTCACTTGTCTATGCTACTGGATGTGGTAAGCATGTACCTCCATGTAGTTACTGTACAAACCTGCATTCCTACTTAGAATAAAATAGTTCAGTTGGAAGGGACCTACAAAGATTATCAAGTCCAGCTACCTGACCACTTCAGGGCTAAAACTTGCGTTCAAGTCTTTCATTGTTGCTCTTGTCCCAACTTTGAGAGTTTTTTTTTTTTTTTTTTTTTTCCAAAAGATCTTCCACTTCTTTTAGGTGTAAATGACATGCATGGTCTGGATTTCTTCCTGCTGAATTTGTGTCTGAATGCTGTTTCTGGAAAGGAAGCAAGCATATGGGTTGGTTATTCTGGGAGTGTGACCGTTCAAAAATTCTTCGTTTTACAGTCACAGAAGACTTGGAGATGGAGTGCATATGGGAATTCACCCAGTCTGTCATGTCAGTTTAGCTCTTCGGTGTGATAAGTTTCTTACTTCTGAAGATGCTGTGAGACTTCTGCTGTACTGGTGGAGTTCTGTGCCTTTCACTGGACTCAGTAGTCTGTGCTGCTTGTCTTAGCGAGCAAGAAAGTTGCTGTCATTAGGTTTATGCTGTCTTGATGTCATCAAGATTTATGCTTCCATTGTAGGTGGAAATATGTGGCTTAATGCTTGCACCTGCAATTCAGAGACAAGAGAAACAGCTTCCTTCTGGTTAGGAAAAAGTGTGTTAAAATAAACATTGAACTGCTGGGTACTAAAACTCTCCCTTTACCAACAGGCACTGAGCCCTGATGACTGCTATATCCTGACTGCGGATAGAGATGAGAAGATCAGAGTGAGTTTGACTAAAGCTCCTTATAACATTGTATCCTACTGCCTGGGACACAAAGAGTAAGTTCACTGTGTGCAATTTGTCAGTGCGCCTCAATAGATGAAGTGCCCAAATCATATTAAACATCAGCTAGGTCTAGGTTACCAAGACTCCAGAGCTTGGGGGTTGTTAGCTCAAGACAGTCTTAGTCATAGGAAGGGAGTGTCTGTGTGGTTTGAACAGACACTAATCTAATGGCATCTCGATGCAGAGTTCAGAGACCAAACTTGGAAGTTCTGTGGTAATACAAGTAAAAAAATCCAAACAAACAACAAAAACAACCAAAAAAACCTCAGCTGTATTGATGGGAAGGATGGAGCACTCTTTCTGCCTGGACATTAGACTACAGCAAGGTAGGGGCTGTACAGTGGTCCCATAAAATAGATTCCAGGAATCACACTTCTTAATGTAGTTTCCTGGTCTTCCTAGTAGCCGAGAAAAGGGACTTGGTGTTTTTCTCAAGACTGTTCTGTTGCTGTGGGCAAGAACACTTAAACAGAAGGAAATGTAGAAGATATGTCAGAGCGGATATTCCTGTAGAACTTTGTTGTCATGGTGTCTAATACAGGGTTCACTCTGCACAGAAAACAGGATGCTCTTTCCCTTCCCTTCCTTTCTTCTTCTTCATGAAGTGAAGGTCTTCTAGTTACAGTGATCTGAACAGGGGAAGGTGGCAAAGCAACCTGCTAGCTACACTGATGTGATTCAGATGTGCTCTGACCTGCTAGGGGACCAATAGGGAATGTCTTCTAGCTGGTATATTGCTACTTGCCTACAGGAGGGACTGTACTTTCCCTTTTCTTTTCAGTAGTTCTTCTCCCATGAAGAAGACTCAAATGGGAAAATAGACTTTAAAAGGCCCTTTACATTTTGCTTCTTAAAATGTCTGTCGTGCTATTTTCAAAGTCTCTCGAGTTTGCCTTCTTTCTCTACATAGTTTTGTGGCCTTTTGGAAGGTTTTTTGTTGTTGGGAGGTTGTGCAGTTTCTTTGTCTTGGCCACTGCTACATTTTGAAGTCCACAGCGACAGGGTAGCAAAGAAGACGTGACCCTGCAGAGGGCACAGAACACACTTGATTCTCCTTGTCTGGCTGCTGACTGACTTGGGGATAACAACATCCTTCCAGGCATGTTCTTCCATAAGATGATGCAACATGGTGTAGTCAACTTGCTATATCAGGAACAAGAGTTAAAGACAGGCAGTGTGACTGGGGAACTCGAGATATGGGTAATAATCTATCTGAACTTACCCAGCAAAGTGTTTTAATGAAGCATTTAGGACACAGATTAATTTGGAGTGTCAGTCTGATTTTGATAACACCGTTTGGTAGTCTAACCTGTGTAGACCTGGCATAGTGTAAATGCAACAGACTACTCATGTTAAAGATCTTTGATCAGGTAGGTTTCTATAGCATATTTACACAGCCATGTCTGATCTTTCCACCTACTATGTACACAGTTGTACTCCTTAATGAATAGAGCCTGATACTCAGAAAGATGCTTTTATACTGGGGCTATTGTGTGCATGCAGGGAGTTCATTAGTGGCTGCACAGTGGAAAGGCACTTAGTGTAAATTCTTTGAAATATATGTAAAAATTCAATCTTTAAAAAAGGAATGAATAAGCAAAGGGTTACCTAAATCAGCTATAATTCTTGTCTTGTTTCATGGTTCTCGATTTTGTTCTTTTGGTGGGGTGCATGGCGATTCTTGTTGGATCTATTAAATGCCTCCATGCACCGCTATTACTGCTTTGTCATGAAAGTTTGTCTTTACAGTGACCAAATCTCTTCCTTGTGTTTTTTTTTTTTCCTTTGTGTTTTTTTAATTGCCTTAAAGTTGTACCTGTTTTTGTACCTGCAAGACAGACCCACTCAGGTAATGTTCTGCTCAGGGCACTGCATTTTATGTTGCTGAGCTCTAAGATGATAATAAACACCAGAAGTTCATGTCCTTGTTGCTAAACACAGACAAGTCAAGGTAGACATAGCAATATTACATATTTCTGAAAAACAAGGTTTCTGGCTGAATGTAGACACTGGTGGTAAATTGCCAGACACTTGTTTTAAAAATTTGTAAAAGATTGTTTTTGAAAGATCTCCAACAGTGAGGGGAGAGATGTGGTAGCTGAAAGCTGAGACATCATTGTTGAAGTGTTTTAAAAGCATCTGTTGATTTGTGGTTTTAATGTGCATCATGAATTGAAGAAGGGGAACATCCAACCCAAGTAAATCTATCTGCATTGGCATTTTTTTGGTCTAAATAATAATGTTCTTAGTTGGAAAGAAGTCAGTAGAATGCTTTGCGTGCAGGTGGGAAAATACTTCTGTTAAGTAGAAAGTCAGTAGTTTGTATAGTGTATATACTGTACTAAGTACTGTAGACATACTTTTTGCACCTCTTAAATGGCTTGATTTGGAGAATCTGTTTTTTATTTTAAGATTCTCTTTAAAATTGGTATTTTTTCTTATTGTGTGTTTGAAGACCAGTGTCATGCAAGAGTGTTCGTCATTTGACTTCTTTCCCTTTAGGTTTGTAAGCAGAATATTTGTTGTACCCAACTATCCTGATCTACTGGTGTCAGCTTCTGGGGTATGTATTACAATTTCTTCCAAAAACTATTTTTCTTGAAAGTTTAGACTCTAAAACCGTTGTCTGCTTGTGTTTTCCCCCAAGTCCCATGGGACACTCAGAATAATCTCTCATGGTTTCCAGCTTGCCTCCTCTCCCCCTCCTTCCTTTTCTTAGCTTTCTTTTCATTGTTTAGCCATACTATTGCTAGACCATAAGAGCCATTTACAGTGTTTATAGTGAAGCTTAGCTGCTTATTAAGATCTTCAGGATGGAGAAATTGCAAAGTCCTCAGTATTTCTTCATCATTAACTCCTGCTTTGGAGCACAGACAAATTGTAATCATGGGACTATTTAAACAACTTTGAAGCAAATGAATATTATGCCAGCCTACCATGATAATGAGTGTCTTAAGAATTAATGGCCTTAGAATCTCAGATTTTTTTTAGAGCTTTTGAGATGAGAGAACTGTTCCCTCTTCACCCTCCCACTTGCTTTCCCCTGTGAGACTTGTTCTGAAGTGTGTCCTCGTCTGTATGTCTTCATAGCATGTCTAGTGCATGTTGTGTAGAGATTGCAGTGCAGTACTATATAATGCTTGGATGACAACTGAAGAATTGAGTGTTTTCACCCCCTGCCAGTCCTTTTCTTAAATTGATGAGATCCTGCTGTCATGCCAGACCTGCAGAGAGTGAGTAGATGGAGTTGATCTAAAAGAAGGGAAACAATATTCTTCGTATCCCAGACTACCAAAACTGCGTAGGAAGAGAGTAGTGTTTTCTGTGAAGATTGTAGTAATTCTTAGCATTTGGTTTCAACCGCTGCTCTTGCTTCCCTAAGGCTCTTGTCTCTTGTTCCTCTAATTCTTCTCTAAGCAACTCTACTGCTAGTGCTGTGTGGCTGTATTTCATTCTTAGCAAATTCTCTGGAAAAACAGAGTCATTGAAGAGAGGTGTTTAGCTTCTCTCCAGGAGGTTACTAAATCAAATGAGAATTTGGGTGATAACGAGTAGGGGTGGAGAAGGGCAACCTGAAAGAATTGCCACTAAAATGCTGATCACATGTATTACTGTGCTGTTTGTGCTATATGAGACAAACTTGAAATCTACTCTTCCAGCTACCCAATTTCCACTTCAAAGGGAGAATTAAAGAGAGCATGATTGAATAATTTAGAATCGAGAGGGAAAATTATGCTAATTAAAATGCTTTATCTGCAGTTTGAGGTCTTAACTAAGTGACTATTTAGCAACTTCTGTGAGAAGCTCTTCAGGGAAATAGGGTTTAGCTGTAGGCCACAAGTGGCCACTCTTTTCCTGAGGAACTGTTAGTAATCAACTTGTATTCACTTCAATCTGTCCAGGATTGTACTCTGAGACTTTGGCAGTATAAAAGCGGGGAAGAAGTATACTGCTGTCATCTAAGCAGTGTCTGTGGGCCTGATGCAACCAAAACGGACCAGGTACGGCTGTGCTGTGTGTGTTAGTGCTTCTGCTGTGCTCTGGATCCTTGTGACTCCCAAAAGCATTTGTTGCATTTTGTTAGGAGTGGCTCTCTTCTGTGAGTGGGTTTGGAAGTTACACAAGACCTAGAAACTGTTCTAATAGCCCGGGATTTGGGGGAAGGAAGAAAGTCCCTGAAATTCATTCTTGTCTTACATGCATTTCTAAAAATGCTGAACGGTGACTAAAAGCAGCTGTTCGTAATTCTTGCAAAATATAAGTTCTGCAAACCAAAATAAACCTTCACTTAATAATTTTTCAGAAAACACAAATGCCTCAGTCTCTTAGCCAGAAAATATCCTGTAACACTGGAAAAATCTAAAAAATTGACCCATTAGCAAGCTTCTTTTTGCTCAGAGAGAATTTAAAGTGTTGCAACTTGAGCAACACTTTAAATTCTCTCTGAGCAAAAAGAAGCTTTCTAATATTTGTAACCAGTACCTGAAATGTTATTGTCTGGTGGAATCAAGCTGCTAGGATTGTTGCTTTGGGTTGTTTTGAAACTGGGCAGTGTCTAAAATCAAAATGTGTGAGTCACATGTGAAAATTGAATACCCCAGGAGCAATGCTTATACTGCAGCCTGTACATTAGTATGATATGCACGTGCTTGGGCTGCTAATGTGGCACACGTCTGATTTGAGCAGTGGTTCCAGTAGCACTTGATCTCTAATTCTGTTCTGTCTTGTCATGTGAAATGGCGTGACCTATTGGCAGTGAAACGTGCTTGCTCTTGTCCCTGCCATGTACATTATATTAATTAAGCTAATCTGTAGAGTTACTTATGAGTTGTTTGTCTTACTACCCATCCTTCTGGGTGTTTTGTTGCTGTTTTTTATGTGAATCTCTAACAATCTTTTCCTCTGAAGACCACAATTGTCTCCTAGTTGTTAGGTGAATGGGAAGCCTATACCCATGTATGGCTACTGAGGCAAAAACACTGCAGAATTCGTATCCAGGCTGACATACAATTGAACAGTTGTGTCTTTCTTCCCTAGCATTTTGCTGTCATCTTGGTTAGCTGAAGTCTGTTGTGCTGTGCCTTTCCCAGCAGACAGGAACTAGGGATCTCAGAGGTTCTTTGCTGTTCATGTAGGTCTGGCCTGATCCAGTTAGTGGGATTCCCAGTTACTGAAACGTGAGCACAACACATGGAAGGACCACGCTCCTAGCGACAGACCTAACAACTCAAGTTTTTTTCAGTGCAGAAGACATCAGCAGGGTTGTGTTTTTGTGTTGGAATAATAACATGCAACTTTCATTTCTGTCTGTACATCAGCCCTGAGGGCAGCCACTTGCATCACAGCATGCAAAGTTTAGATACTGGAACACTTGTTTTTGCCCTTAAGTCCCTTTCAGCAGGAGTTTGTGATAATACCTGTATGGACAATTTAACCTGCTCTTGAACTTGAAAAATATATTTAAAAGTAACTTCTGCCCATATACATGGGGTCGTTGGCTCATTTCAAATTGAGCCTAGTGCTAGAAATCTGTTTTTTGTTTTTTGTTTTTTTTTGAAGTGGCTACTGCCATTTTTTTTTTCACAAGCAAAAAAACGGGTGTTATAAATTAGGTCACAAGCCCAGCTAACTGGTATCCTTGAGTAGTCTGTGCAACAGGATTTGAGGGAGTAGGGGAGAATTAAGATGAAGACAAACCTATAGAATTACTTGCTATTTATAGCCTTCTGGAAGCGTCTCAGGGAGTTTCAAAGCCAAAGTGTTTTTACATTTGTATTGAAAAGTAGCTAATGCAAGTGCATTGTTGAAACAGCATTGTATGATAGCCATTGAATCTATGCCTGCAGAAGTGTTGGAAGGCCTTTCTTTTGGGGGTAAGAATGGCTTTATTTTAAAATATTTTGCCTTATATTTTTATTGGATCATTGAGGACTAGTAAGTGACTTGCTGTGAAGAGAGGAATCATAATCATTATTTTTAATGTGACTAGTTGCTTAGACTGGCTTAGCATTTAGTAAGATAGTTTGCATGTAAATTAACAGTACTTGGAATCATAGAAGCATTTAGATTTGAGAAGACCTTCCAGGTGGTCAAGTCCTGCTGTCAACCTGACCTACCGAGTCCCATCACTAAACCATGTCCCTTAGTGCCACGTTTGATCTTACACTGAATCCTAACTCCATTGCTTACAAACAACTTTATCCAAAAGTAATACAAACTAACAAATGTTAGAGGGGAAAAAAAGCTCTGACTCTTAAAATGCTTTTGAAGGCTTTTGAACATAGTTCAGTAATACTTTCCTTGTCTCGTGACGCAGCTGATAAAGTCCCTTCTATAGGATACTCTTTATATTCTGGTGGAGTCTCTTAGTAGAAAGTTGGGGTGCCCTTTGATTGTTTGGGAGGTCTCTGATTAGCTGCTTTGCTCCCAGCGTGAGTAACAGTGACCAAAGGGAATACAGACAAAGTGTGGGTTGGTAAATGTAACACACCAGTTAATAAACTGTATTCCTGCAATGTTTTGCACTTCCTCTGCCCATTGGCATGCATTGTGTGTCTCCTGATGTGGTCTTGGAAGACCTGTTCCTGTTGAATCTGCATAATTCTTCTTGCTACTGGTTCTTACAGGCATTTTAAAATCTCTCTCCCATAACTAGATTTGCACCATGTTTACAGGGTGCAGAAGACTCAGCTGACTTCCACAGTTCATACATATGTGCAAAAGACAGTGTCCCACTAATTACAGACGGATAAATGACATCTAAACCTTAATGCTGTGGGTTGCTACCTGCATGCTGTATTGCTACAGGTTTCAATGTATACTTCTGTCAGACCAACTATGCTGTTTTAAGGCTGTGTGGTGACCGTTAATTAATGTGTCATGAAATATCTAATAATCTGCAGGGTGGCTTCCTGGAAAGATTGTCCAAATAGTAATTTTTCTTAGAGATTGTTTCTGTCTTGATGGCCAGCCGGGCCAGAGGAGGAAGGACGCTTGTGTTTTGCTGGCATTGTAGTGCTAGAAATGCCAGAGAAATTGATGTCCAGCAGTGATGTTTAGTCATACTGTGCATCCGGCTGTATCAAAAGGCAAAGATCATCTTCACAACCTAGTGTAACATTTATAGTCTGATTTTAAGGTAACAGACTCTTGAGTCAGCACTTCATAGGCTGTAGCTGTCACACTGTCTGCTAATGACTCTTGCAGCCGAAGATAAGGTGGGGGTATAATTGTTTTTTCCTTTCCCTCACATCGCGTTTCATTTTTTACCATCAATACCCACTACGAATGCACTGAAGCTTGAAACACAGCTTGAAGCACAATGATAATGGAATCACCAGTAATGGTGGGTCATATGAGTGCAGAAATGTGGGCTTATTTTGCTTGGCAGATGATGAATATATGCCTGTGTTGGGAATGTAGGAGTGTTTTTGAGCAGTGTAGTGTTGGTTTCGGCTGATAGGTTGCAGATTCCCAGTTCATTTTCCCACTAGAATGGGAGTAATTCTCTCGTTCCATAGTGCTGTATAAATATTTTCCTGATTCGGAGCTTTCACCTCATCTGATCCTCTTGACAGCAGAAGCTTGTTTAAAGTCCAGAATGTGAATTGCACAACTCCACCCCAGTGCTCCAGTACATTACGTTTTCATAGGGTTACCTCTTCTCACAGGCGACATCAAAAGTTAATTTTAAGGTGTTGGCGGCCTGATAACACTGGCGCAGAAATGCTGAATAAGTTAAGAGAGTATCAGGTGAACATCTGTTTATCACAGGTTGTCCTTGCAGCTTTTCTTTAAGTTAACTGATTTCATAGGCTTGTCCTTGAACCAGATACTATTCTGGGCCTTGCATTCAATTCACTGATTGTTAACTTACCCGTTAAAGAAACATGGAAAGGAAAGAGCTTGCTAAGAAGATGCATTTTTTTTTTGTGTCTTTGTCCAGCTGTGAATAACATTTGGTTCAAATCAAAGTCTCCTCCTCCCTCCCCCAGTGAGGGGTGGGGGAGAGCTTCTGCATCCTTCACATTCACAAAACCTTTTGTTTCTCTGACAAAGCATGAACTGTGTAGGTGGGCACTTCTTATCACTGCACTTACTGTGCAAGTTGTCATGAGACAGGCAGAGAGAAGCTTTGTTAGTAGAAATAAATATCAGTATATATATATTTTTTTAATATCTCGGCTTATTTCCTTAAATGTCTAGAAACCCACTGGTGGTTTACAAAGGAGTTGTCAGTTCCACTTTAAAACTACAGTGTAAGTGGCTCCATACTGCAGTGAGTACATTTAGACGTGTTAGCTCCAGTGAACCTTTCTGATTCAGCCCACTCATCCTACTCAGCATTTGAAACTACAAGCATTTTTTATCTCTCTGTTATACAGGGGGTCCTGGGTCCCACTGCTAAATACGGAATAACAACTTTGTATTTCTGCAGTGGAGCAAGAGACTAGTCCCATCTGGTTACCAGAGCTTTGAAGCATATCATCCTTTTGATAATGGCTTTTAGAAAGTGTTCCTCTTCTGTCCAAACAAGTGGTCAAGTGTGTGAGTGAGAAGTATGTGTTGCTAGCAGTGTGCATGCTGTTGTTCTTGCTTTCCCCCACCTGCCCCCAAGAGATTGCATCACACGATGGATTTTTTTTTTCTCTTCCGTGCTGGAGATGCTCTGTGTAACCCTGGTTTTCAGCTATAATTATAGTATTAATTAACTTTCTTTCCTGCCGTTGGTTCATCTTTTAGTAGCCGTGTCATGTACTGTTGACAAAAGAATTAGCTTCTTGCGTTAAATGTGCTGACTTGAATGTTTGGAGGCTATAGAGCGTGTTTTGCTTTCCTTGATTGATTGCAAAACTCCCTGTAAGTCCCCTGACAATGCCCGTACATCAGCTGCCAGCTCAAAGGGTAAAATTCAGCTTAAGCTGGTAAACTAGAGGTTCTGTCTAGTGTCCGGTGTCATGTTAGGGAAAGAGGTGAAGGCTGGGTGGGAGTAAAAAGGGGACTTGGGGACAAGAAGATGCATTTGCCTTGCTCTCAAGGGAATAACTCGGTACTACTCTAGTAAGAAGGTTTTATTAATCACAAACACTAGTGTTATCACAACGTAAAAATATACTTGAGAACCAGCCTTTTTGCCTTTGCAGTCTCATCTTTCACGTTATATGACAGATGCTTTTGAAAAAGCACCCTCGGGCATCTTCTTGGAGATTCTGTGCTCATCTCAAGTTCTTAGCTCCCACTCAGGGAGCCTCAAATCAGCTGTTATATATTGCAAGTGGTACGGTTTATCCAGCAAAGATATTGCCCCGATTCTCTCCCAGATAAAACTATATATCTTCTAAATTAGGGTGTGGGTGTTTTTTGTGTGTGATTTTTCTTTTTTTTTTAATGAGGAAAAAGGCCTGAGGCAGTCCTGCCTTGTTCTTCAGAACGTGTTTCATGTTGGGCAGTATGGCTTCACGTGGATGCAGGCTGAAAGCAGGGACAACCCAGCAAGGATTTTGGCTATGCATCTCTATCTTCTTTTTTTAACAAATGTAACGGCAGCTAATGGCTTGTGTTTATAATCTCCAAGCTGCGAGTGTGATATCCTGGATGAGCAGGCTTAATGCTGTGGGTTTTTTTTTTTCCCATTAGCATTGCAAGGGAGAATTTTTAAGGGTGGTATACTTTCCTTCATTGTCTCATCTCTTAGTTTGTTGAGAGTAGCTCAATAAAACCTTTATTTTTGGTCTCTGTTAGGATGGCTATGAAGGGAGAAATGTGGAAAGCTTCATTAAACAGCAAACACTGGTACAAAAATATATTTGACTGCAGCTTAAATGTAATTATGTTGCTTAACTTGCTGTAAATTAAGATATGTGCTAAATTTTAAAGGGTAAGACATGAAATTGAATGTGAATTTTCTGCCTGTAAAATGGTCTTAAATTATAAGGATGTTTCTTCTTCTCTTCCTAATAGAAATACACTGTGTCAAGAATAGCCTACTGCTGTCAAGGAGGTTATGTTGCCGTTCTGTGTGACTGGTAAGAATAAACAGAATACTGGCTGAAGCCACATAGGTCCTGTAAAGGAGAGAAGAGCTTTCCCTGTTGGATATGCCAACATTCACCCAGACTGAAGTGCAGGGTACTGTTGATCTCTGAGTGTCACAGGCATGCCTGTGGCCTCACAGGAAGCCTGAGAGTCCTTTTTGTACTTGGCTTGAATACAGAGGTGAATGCAAGGGTTACCTGGCCTAGTTAAGTTTTGCAGAACATGGGATGCCTTTCCCTCACAGCAGGGAATGCGAGGCTAGGATGTGAGAGCCCTGCCTGGCACTCAGCATGTTTCTATACTTTGCTGTGCCTGGCCATGTGTTTTCTTCAGGGTGCCGTGCTGCTGGAGTACCCAAACTTCTGTTACTGTATTCTGCTCCTGTAAATGCGTTTGGCCATTTCACTTAAAATCACAGTGTTGCTTCAGTTTAAAACTGTGAAGAGGCTACGTTGACTTTTGGGTTCAAATGTATGTGTTTGCATAAGGAAAGAATGCTCAGGAGCTGAAGGGCCAAGCACTGAGGAACCTTACAGTCCGGCTGGCAGGGGAATACCTTGCAGGGATGGACCAAGAGTCTTCCCCTCTCTTTCCACAGCACCTTAAGCCTGCCAAGAAAACTGCTCTTGCTGACAGAGGCTTGCCAACAGGACGGGGAGAGGTTGCCAAAGCTGCCCATACAGTGAAATCAGCAATCTGTCCCCTCAGTGATCTTGGTCTTTGCCAGAGCGAGAAGCCTCAGCTTCTCCCCATCACGTGCACTGCCAGGCCGAGCGGCTTCCTGCATGGGCATCCAGACTGGCTCTGGACATGGAAGCTGTGTCAGCCAAGGGCTGTGCCTGTGCTAGTTAACCCAGGAGCCATGCCGTGCTCTCTGTCAGGTTTTTATTTCCAGCTCCACAGCCCAGCATTTCTAAACGGTGTTGTCATGTAGACCTTGTAAGCCACCCATGACTGAGTGGAGGTGTCCCGCCTGGCACACTAGACCAAGCCAGGGGAGATTAGGAAGCTCTGTACATGGAGGCTGTGACTGTTAGAGGAGTGAATGCTGGCAGAAGAGGTGGAGATGAGTGCCTTGCCAATGCAGTGCTAGAATCCTGCTCTTCAGCCACTTCAAGCTTTCCTGTCCCTCTCATTTCCTTCTCCTTTCCCTGGCATGTAATTCCTTTCTTGTTTTATTTTATACTGGTGCTCAGTTAACATGCTCCTTCAAGTGAAGCCTTTTAGGCCAGTTATGCTATGACAAAACACTCCTCATGTAAATCCTTAGTAATCTGTATAAATTTTCCTCTACTACCTTTTCTTTTAAAGAAGAGGCAGCATTGACTGCTTTTTCTTATAACATTTGAAAATCCATTTGACATGTTAGGTATCTACAGCTTCTGCCTCAGACCCTGTAAGCAAACTGCACTTGTAGCGCTAGGGTATTTTTTGCAATTCCTAATGACTTTGCTTTGGCTCGGTTTGGAATTAGAGTGGGTGTTTGTAGTTTGCTGTACAACTGATGGCAGTAGGTGGATTTGCTAATAATGGTAATTAAGTTTTTTTCCTCTCAAAAGTATTCCCACAGTCTACATCTTTCAGCTTGATGCCGTTGCCCAGCAGCTAGTTTACAGACAGCAAATCTCTTTGAAGCATAAAGGTTGGGACATTGCATTTGAGGAAACGGGAGATATCTGGATTTTGCAGGAAGACAGCGAAGCCCCTCTTCAGTTGTACAGACCATGTGATGGACATTGGAAGGTAGATACTTTTGTTATGCTAACATCATGGATGTTTTGTTTAGTCTTGACCTCATAACAAAAACAGAGTTTTTTCCAAGAAAACTGAATGGCACACTTCTCCAATTTAGACTTGAGATTGAGTAGAAGTCTTAGATACTCTCATTCTACTTCTCTCACCTCCGTATAAAGCAAAGCTACTGAGAGCTTGTTACCAGTCTCTTCTCTGGTAAAGCTAATATCTGGCATAGTAGGATCAAGCAGAATGTTTGTCAGCCATTGCATTCAGTACTTCAAACCATTGCCTGTGCTCTCTGTGTGCTACGCTTGATTATTCTGTAAACACTGAACAAGAAAATCCCCCTGCGGTTGCTCAGTAATGCTTCCTTCTCAGCCCTCCCAGTGCTTGCCTCTGAGGGATCTTTTGGGGGACAAGGCATTCTGGGATTTTTATTTTTATTTTTTTTTCCTTTAGAACAGGAAGTCAAAGTTGAGGGATGTGGTATCAAGTTCTCTGGAATAGCCTGTTAAATAACTGGAAGCTCCTTTGTTAATCTTTTAAGTCCCCAGCTAATTGTGTGTTGTGAGGTGGTCTTAAATTACACTTCTAGGTGAGTTCTTTGACCCTTATGTGTTTCTTGTGATACTTCTTTTCCTGACAAATTAGTAAGTAGGAATCCATTTTCTTCAAGCTGTAAAGCATCCCCAGCAAGAACAGGTGAACTCAGGCCAGGTTTCTGTAAGGGTCCTGCAAAAAAAACAACAACAAAGCCTAGGAGGTCCGGGGGGGTTTCCACTCGCTGTCCTATCATTGTGCTCATCTGTTGCACTTTTTTGGTTTGCTGTGAAACACCAGCTTCCTTGTTCATTATGCACAAAACATCATGCAATGTTCCTTCTTTTCCCAGCCTATAACTGATGATGAAGGATTACAGAGGATGTCAAAATATCTTCATGACAACTGGACAGTATTTGAAGGTGAGAAATTTGGCCTGAAGGCCTAGGAACTGCAATTTTAGGCCTAAAGTGTTAGGAGCAAGGTCAGAGTTCAGGTCAGATCTCTTGAAGTTGCATAATCTTTCAGTTTTCCTTTCTCAGCTTCATCTCTCCATCTGGTATAGAAATTAGTGTTGGTAATGAAGGTTGTTCAGGTTACTATTCTCAAAAAATGGTGTAGGTATTGATAGCATTAAAACTGTTTTACAGAGACACCTTAGCGTGTGGTTGTATAGAAACACCCCATCACAGAGCTGCTGCAGTCTGTCTTACTGCTGTGATATCAAACCGTTTGTTTTCTTGTCTCTTGCCTGAGCATGAAACTTCATTAGAAGTGTGGTGGAGATAGTAAGATAGTAGGTAGTAGTTGTCATTAAGTTGGTTGTGTCTGGCCTTTGAAGTCTAAAAGGAAGTCAAGTACCCCTTTGGAAGGGAGAGTGTTTGCACGTGGGCGTTGCAGACTTGATAGTTAAAGCCAGGCAGATTATGAAAAGTACGAGGGCTGAGTGCAAATGAACAACAGAAAAGAAGTAAGAGCAGGCAGGGAGAGAGGTTCTGAGCATAATTTGCCAGTGTAGCAAATTACTGTGATACATGATAGCCTGCTGCATCTGCAGCTGGGAAGGGAGAACTGCTCAGATGACAGGATCTATTATTGTTAATTAGTAAGGGGAGGCTCACTTGATAAGCACTTACTCCAGTGCATAATTAGTGCTTGAAAAGGTAGTTACTTCTCTTAAAAGAGGTGATCATTATATTGCTTAAACCCAATCTTCTTAATGTCTGCATAGTCTCCTTTTCACCTTCTATAAACTTGTTTCATCTGATTGTTAATTCCGTAGGCTTTAAGACAAATAGGTCAGTCTTGAAGCAGATGTTGAACAATTTGACATTGTGTTGGAACTGATCCCAGAAAAAGGTAGAGCAAGATTTAGTGCAGATTGATCAAGTACAGAATAGAATGAATATTCAAAATGACAGCATGCAATTTGTCCCAGGGCCAAAGGCCAGTGAATTTGTTACTGTGTGAGTGCAAGACCCTTGAAAGTAAAACCAGGCACTTTGCCAAGTACCAGCGAGGGAAAGCTGATATGTTCGTGTACCAAGAAACAAAGGTGTGCTGTATGTACATTACTGTGGAGTAGCACGCTTGCTTCAGGACCAAACCCTAGCACTACTGGATTTCCATGCTTGTGATCAAGATTTCTTGGAAGTGGGGAGAGGTAAGAATACAAAGGGGAACTAGAGGTAGCTAGCTTTGTCAGACAGATACTGTAACATAGAAACATGGACCTAGCCAGCTAATCTCTTGCTGTATTATCTACAGAAACAATCTGATTGTGTGTGTGTGTGTATAATAGTTGCCTATTTAAACTCCTCTGAGCTTACAGTGCTGGAGATGCTGCGAAGAATGTTGTGCTGGATTCACAGAACTGTAGCAAAATCACTGGGGGTGAATGCTTAGAAATGTGTATGCACTGTAGGACATCACCGTTTGAAGTCTACTGCTTTGGGCTTATTTTAAGTTAATGCTCTAGGAAAGAAGTCAGCTAAGGACAGTTGTAAAGTAATTTATGCCCTTTGCAGTGTTTAAGCATTGGGGAAGAATGCCAACAGGATGTCTAACCGCAAGTTGCTGCAGCAGTAGTTTTAAAAACAGGAGCCTCGAAGTTCTGCAAGTGTCCAACATGTAAAGAGAGTTATGTGCTTGACAGTCAGGTGCCTGCCTCTGTATGAATTTTATGGCTTAGTTGCACTTGGCTATGTGAATGCAGGACAGATGCTTACCAACTCAAACAGGGCTTTACACAGTGTAAATATTGATATTTAGTACAGTGGATAGGACCACAGTAAATGGGTTGAAATTCCACCGTCTAAAATTCCAGTATAGGAAATAATTGCTGAGACTATTAGGGGAATTAATACTTTTTTTGTGTTCCTGTTTTGCCCGCTTGCAGGATTTGTTGGTGCAGAGAGCCACTACAGCAGCCTCTACAAGGCTTCATTTGATAACATGGCCATCTACCTACAGAGGAAAGAGGAAAGGTTACAGCAGCAGAAAAAGAAAAGGCAGGATCTGCAACATGGTTCTAATGGACAAACAAAAAAGATCAAAATAGACGAATCATCGCTATGACACTCTTATGACTCTTGTTAGCTTGTAACTTTTGTCTTGCTGCAAGGAACTGATCTGGCTGTAGACCGTTTTTAAATATAAAGTGAATTACAGAAGAAGATTGGTTTAAACCTATATTCAGATTCAGTTTTTCAGGTAGCCTGATATGACAATATCCTGCTTGCAGCAGATATTTCATTTACAATATCTCTAACCTTCTAACAGCATAAAAATGTCAGCAGTTCAGTCCTAGAAATCTCTAATGAATGATATATGAATATTGGAGATGGTTATTTTCCTTGAAACGGGATTTTCTTTTTGCCTACTGTGTTCAGGCTTGCATCTTCAGGTGGAAGTGCACTGATTAAAATTGGCTTTTTTTTTTTTACTTTTTTAAGGTCTGTTAGTTAATGTAACTAACACAGTGTAACTGGCTACAGAAAAGGAATATTGCAAAATTCTTGTTGTATATGAAAGGTTTTAGCTGAGGTTTAACTTATCTCTGTTTTTACCCTTTATCTTCATTTTACATGGTAAAGCTTCTGTGTAGCTTCTAATTCAATGCTTCTTTCTACGGGAAGGAGTGCAAAAATAGATTTTATACACTGGAAAGTAAAAGTCAAAAGTGTCAGTCAACTTTGTGCTCTTGGAAGATCCTTCTATTGCAATATGATCCTAGTGCCTCTGTGAAAATGATTTGAGAGGCCTATGAGCAATACTTTGGAGTGCATTCTGCTTCTTTCAACAAGAACTTTCATATTGCAATTAGCCAAGAAACACATCTTTTTGAAAAGTTACCAGTAAGAGCCTTCTGGGGTCACTTGTTGCTCCTTCACGAGGCAGAAGATACACGTTCATCTACCAGATGGCATCGTGTCTGTATGGAATATAATATACTTCAGCTGAGACTATAAAACCAGGTGTTGAAATCTGTACAATCTATTAAAACTGTTCAGAACTAGTCTATGAATCATGAATATTTCTCTAGGTCTCTTTATATAGCTGTGATCTCTGGTGTATCTGGATGCTTAAGAATTTTGCACTCAAATTTTAGTTATATTAATGTATAAGGCATTGCTAAGATGTAGCTTGCTTTGAGAATATCAGCTGTTCAGCAGTGAAGCAGAACTTGCTGCTTATGTCCACTCACAATTGCAGTTTTGTCCTTATTGTGGGTCCAAGAGGCCATGAGTCTCCCTTGTGCTACAGAATTTCACATGGATTTTTGTATTAGCTCTATGTGAAAGTGCTTTCTTAAACATGGAGCATTGTGTGCATTAGTGCGGAGCCAGTGATTCACTTGCAGCGTCTGATTTCTTTCAGTGATTCCTTTTAGTAAGGAACCTTCTGCCTTGGCAGAAGTCTCTTTGGATAAAAAATGTGAAGTGTCAAGAGTGGTATTGTCTGTTCTGATTAAAGGTCTCAATTCTGGCAGGAGCTACCTTGGTGTTATCAACGGTGAAGTAGTTTCTACTACATGTGCAGTTATATGACATAGGAGTGCCGTGCTGTGTCCACAGAGATGTCCCCCACTGACTAGAAGCTAGGACTAAGAAAACCTGTGATTTCAGTCTTCTGGAGGACAGTTGCATGTGTGAGGTGAAGCACTTTCACTGTATCTGAAGCACTTAAATGCCTTAACATTTTGAGGAGGACACTTAAGTGCTTTCAGGGGGTTGGTTGCAGATCCTAGATGGGGATTTGGCACAAATGTTGATGTTATACTTCTAAAGGGTAAGAGACTGCCATGTTGGCAGTTCCTGTGCCTATGGGGTATTTTCCACCAGCTGTTCTCTCAGCACAGGATTGAACTCAGCAATTTTCACTGGCTGCAGAATGCCCTTGTGATCCCCACCCTGCCTGCTGTCCTGGAGGCAACCTGAAATCTCTTGCAACACAGGAGCTCTGACAGGTTGTGGTGTATGGAAGCAGGTGAGATGAGATATCTGGCCAATGATTTGGACTTTTTTTTTCCTGCAGTTTTTCCTGTGCATTCCTATCCCATTTCATGTTTCCTTTTCTGCACGCGACAATTCTTGACCTTAAGTTGTGAGCCTGCAAGTGTCTCTGGACTCCTTCGAAAAAGAGAAAATTGATTAGAGGAAGGAAGCTCTTGCTGGAAGGTCTAAATCCACTGCATTGTGCCTACACCTTGAATGGAAAATAGTTAGATGGCTGCAAATCATTTAAAAAAAAGAGCAAATGCCAATGATACAGGGTGGGACAAAGCTCCTCTCCCTGGTATTAGAATAATTTATTCCTAGTGGTTAAACCCGACGCTGCTTGCTCATGTTTGCTTTCTGAGCTTGAACCGAAGTGTGCATGTGTGCCTGGCACAAAGGGGGTGCATCAGTGAGAGTGTGATTTTATAGCAGAATTGGGAACCCTCCAACCATGGCAGCAGGTATTTGCGAGCCATGTGGGCTCACCCCACACTGTGCTAGCCTGTTTTTTTGGAATTGTGTGACTCCTGCTCTTCTCCTGAGCTCTGCTGTATAGATCATGATAAGCAGGGGGTTCTTCGATCAAATGCCCGGAGCGCTGCACCTGAGCGGAGGTGTTGCTGTATTTCCAGTGTGTTGTGAGCTGCCTGGCTCTCCCTAGGCAGGGACAAGGTGGTATTTGGGAGCTCTACCCCGTGCCAGGGTGCTGCTGGGCTGGGACATGGTCACACTGCTGCAGCCCTAGGAGAAGAGTGTTGCACTGGGGGAAGGAATCATGATAAGCTGGGCCCAGCATCTCCCATGGTGGGAAGCAGAAGTGCTCCCAAGTGCCCCACACCACCTTGGCTCCTGCCTGGGCCCTTGAGGATGAGGAGGCAGGGGCTGAAGGTGAGACAGCAAGGGCCAACCTGTGGTCCCCACACGGCTTTCCTGGAGATCTCTCCCACGTCTCAGCCAGGCACTGGTGTCTCTAGCAGCTGTTTTCCCCATGCCTCCTGCAGCACCTCTCTTCATCCCTCAGGCTGCGTTCCCCTTCCTCTCTCGCTGCTGCTCAGCCATGTGGCAGGAGGCCCTCCTCTTGCCCCCTTGGCATGGCTCCTCACCTTTTGTAGACCTGGCCTCTAAATCCCACCCCAGGATAAGGAAGTCATGGCAGGGGCATGACGCTTGGTCTGTGTTGTGCTTGTTATGCTGTGTCCCCTTTTCTTCTGCGAACTCTTTCTGTCTGTTGCTCGGTGTTTAAATGTGGTACAAAGCCATGCATCTCTGTTCTTTTGCTGTTTCCTACATACTGCTTCACTTGAAAACTGATTTTCTTTATGAGGGATGAGTGCCATTAGCCAGTCAGGAGCTGTTGCACACTGATAATCCAAGGAGCCTTTAATGATACAGGTAAGGAGAACGTTGAAGCAATACTGAGTTTTATTTCCTTAGCACTTTAAACTGAAACATGTTTCCTCCCCCCATTGCTGGGATTTCATTGAAATCCTTTCAGCAACACATTGTTGAAGAGATTGACCTTCTGTCTGCCCTAGCATGAAGGGATCCTAATCGAATGCAGCATACTTCGAATCGAAGTAGCATTAGCATGCTTTAGAACAGTCACTTTTCTTTTAACAAAAAAGCATATTTACGCTGCAAACAAAAACAGTTATAAGCAAAAATGTTCCTTTTGTTTAAAAAAATGAAAAAAATCCCAATTCCATACAGTTGCTTTACATTGACTAATAAAAAGTTGTTGTCAATTCTGATACACTCCAAAGTCTGCTTCAGTTTTCTTTGCTATTTGCTAAAATATTCTTTATCAAGTGCTTTGACCTGAAAAGGAGAGGCCCTCTGGGCTGGACTTGCTGGTCGTCTCTTCTGCCATCAGTCCTGGTGATGTGGTGTGAATGAGGCCAGGATGACTCAGCGGAGCCTGGTGGTTCGCAAATGAGAAAAAAAACAGGCTGGACACAATTTGTCAGTAGTTGTAGATGCAGAGATCGGAAAGAAAGAGGGATGGAGAATTGAGTGGGCTTAGATGCCAACAGTTCTTGATTTCCAGTGTTTTTGTACGAGTTTCCAGAACCTCGGTGTTCAGAGGTGCATGATAAGTTCTGCAAGAACTGAAGAGCTTAAGTAAAGGCTCTTCCACCCCCTAAAAGTGGGTCATTGTGTGGTACCCCACACCAGCACTTTTCTTACTCAGTGGCCTCCTGCACATCCCAGTCAGGTCGAGGTGAAAGTAGAAATTATATGGGGAAAAACCTCTTTGGGGACCAATGTGTCTCTAGAAGGCAAAGGAGCAGCCAAGAGATACCCCAAGAGCTGCAAGCAGATGAGATGTCCCTGCAGAAGGCAGGGAGCAAGCAAAGGCCACAAGATGAGCAAGCAAAGGCCACCGCTGATGGCACGCTTGCACGCACAAGCCCCATGCGGTGCTGAGGGCCCCGAGCAGCAGTGTCACATCTTTGGCCAGGGCTGGGGACACCGCGCGTGGCACAGCTCTGCCAGACACATGGGCAAGTGCGCAAACTGTGTTTGTGCAAGTCTCATGCAATGCCTAACATCAGAAGCCTGTGGTGTAACGCCACCGCGTCCCACAGGGATTAGCAGCTAAAATCCATCAGAGCTTGTCTCCAAATTGAGCTGTCCTGACTATGGGTGCCTCAGAGGCTGGACCACAGCTGTGAGTAACCATTAACATGGATGAAGAATGTGCTGTGTGACCTGATGCTTTGTGTTGAGGAAAGCTCACGGCACCAGTAACATGTTTGTTTTAACGCTATTTTTTCCCTTTTTCTGTTAATAGGATTAATGGATGTGTTTGCACGTGCATATGGAAGATGTTCCTGGATGCATGAACTGAGCATCCAGGAGTGCCCCCATCTTCCCACTGGTACTTACAGCCTCGAGTCTCCATGACTTCCAGTAAGAGTTCATTCAGGTCGGTGGGACTGATGTTTATGGGAAATGGAAGTTAGGTTCTCTTGGTTGTTTAATTCAACTTTTAATTCAAACAATACATGACAGCTAGATGCATGTATTTACTCCAGAGAATCAGCATGAAGCAAATGCAGTTGAAGCCAATGTGACGTTAACACAGTCATGGAGCCCCCGTGCTCCTATTTCCCTTGAGAGCTAGAGCCTTGTAGTTAGAGCTTTCTTTGCTTGTTCGTTTGCTTGAGATCTATTGTGTTTACATCTACAAGCAGTATATAGTATCTCTGAGTGTTTTCCATAGGGACACAAAGGAGAATTTAATAGTCTCTGGAATGGAAACTTTTCTGACTCTGAAATCTTTTCTGATTTCTGACTCTGTCAGAACTATTTATGTACATATAATACATTGTAAGGAGACCCAGAGTTCTTCCTAACGCAAAGTAAGGAAACCTTCACGCGGTATTGTATCTTGTTGTCAGCCTTTGGCTTTAACTTCACTTGTATGTGGGAAGAGAACAAGATCCATTAAACAACCTGTGGCCCTCACCCCCTGGACCATGATGGGAGGAGAAGGGGACAGCCTAAATCCTGCGTGATGGCCAGAGAGCAGTTCAATAGCAACATGATTTTTTTTAGAGCCTGTCCTCCTTCCGCTGCTGCCAAGATATAGCAGCTGACAGCGTTTGCTGCCATGTCGGGCCCCCTCTTCCATCCAACACCGGCATGAAAGTTGTTCAAGTCTTGGGAGTCTTAATAAATGGAGGGACTCCAAGTATGAGGACGGCTAACCTCAGAGAGGCATACATCGATTTAAAAATAATTTTAAAAGTCTTCTTTAGGAGAGGATAGCAGCCTGTGGTGGATTTTCCCTGCCTAGGTGATTTGAGACAGATGCAAAGTCTTGCAGCTCCCAACTTTGCTGAAGTTCACTGTAATCTTGTGGGCTAGGCCTTAATGTTTGTCTGTGTGTTGCACAAAATTGAGAGAGCTAGGTGCATGTTTCTATAATTTAGCATCCTCAAATAGCCTTAGCTCTTTCTCTTGTGTATGTTTTTCCACTAATAGTTGGAATAATGTCCTTGAGTGTACATTACCCTTAAGTTCAGCATATATTGAGCTAGTGTACTATTGGGATTTTCCAGAGGTAAATTATATGGGAAATACATTGGAAGAGCTGAGCACACTTAGCCGTGAGTGATCCGGTTGAGTTTTCTGTGCCTTGGTGTAAGAAAGCCGCTGTTGCTACTAGTCCTTTCTGAAGTGGCTACCAGGGCAAGGCAGTTACGAAACAAAGTATTCAACGTGAAAAATACCAATTCAAACATCCATTTCAGTAACCCACCTGTACAGATTTTTAGGAGCATGGCTTGATTAACTATCTCTACAGCTGTGTTGCAGCCCACCAGGGTTTTGTGCTATTAAATAAGAACCGTGTTACTACATTTTCTCATCAGCGTGTTGTCAATATGGCAGCATCCTATATAAATTCTGGTTAGTTTTATGTAATGCTGGGTGTCTTAGATTTCTCTGACATTTCCCATTTATAATCACAGTATTTCACACTGGAGTGCTTCCTTTGCTCTCTGATATTCCAAAGCACAAGAAAGGTAGGATAAGACACACAAGCTATTTGAATTAAAAACAACTTGGATCTGATTTTTCCTATTTCCTGGTCTGTCCAAGAATTTGTATAATTATCTATGTACCATTTGGATTTACCTGAAATAATAATTCATTATCATATCTAAGGCCAACAGTATTCGGCAAGTAAAAGAGCCATTGGAAAATGAAGGCTTCTTATCTTCAAGGAAATAATTATTATGGTAATTAATTAATGTCTTAATATTTGCATATACTCTGTGGAATGCTTTAAAAGGAAATTCTGTTTTGTCAACAATGCAGCACTTTTTTGTTTGAGGCATGTTCTAGCAAGAACAATAATAATAATAAAAAAATCCACAGTAGTTCTCAGTTTTCCCAAAATTTCTTGAGATTTTCTTTAGAGAAAAGATTAGTTCCTACTGGCTTTTTTTAATGCAAAGACATAGGAACTTTTGTCCTTATGTCACAAGACCAAGTTCTTAGCCTTTTCCTACTCTTGTCACTACCTTCATTTAAAAATAATAATAATAGAAAAACTCCAAAGCCCCAAAAGCAGAAACAACAACAAAAACCCACCACCCAGACAAGGACAGAAGACCCCAGTGATCCCCCTCTGCTCAGTGTAAAGCCAGCTACATAACATTTCAAATTGCTTGTCAAAGCTAGTTTCGTCAAATCAGGCTCTGTCCCTTCTCTGCGCTGCGTGGTACAGCCAGAAGGAAGTTTCAGCCATCTGTTTGTCTGGTTTCGGTTTTGTAAACCCAGCACAAGAAGGATCCACAGTAAAAAAGAGATAAAAAGAAAAAAAATCCTCTTGTTTCCTTTGCAGCTGTAGAGATCGTTCTCTGCATAAAAGGTTAATAGCTTCGAACTCAAAGCCCCTGCTGGAGGGGAAGAGTCGGAAGCAGCGGCTTGGGCAGACAGGTGGGTATAGCAGCTCCGTTCAGAAGGGTCAGGTACCAGTGTGGAAAAGCTGCTGTTGCATCTTTGCTTCCTGTTAATAAGCAATGAGTATATGTAGGAAGACACTGAAAATGGGTTGAATAAATCAAAAAAACAAGAGCCTTTTTCACCCTATCTTCTTTTTTATGCTTTCTGGGAAGCCCAACACAGTGCCGCGTTATCTAGATAACGTAGCGGAAATCCATGCACAAATTAAAAACACCATCGGCTGTAACTCTTGGAAGGTTCCCAGTTCAATTATTGCCCCATGGTCTCACACAGGGCTTTCCTCTCATGATGTAGGTGATGCCCTGTCTCGCTCCTTGCCTGGCCCGTGCCACCCTGCCCTGGTGCCCGTCCACCCCCACCACCTTCCCAATGCTGGAGCAGTGGGGACAATGCTGGGGGACCCTCTCCGTGGCTGTGCCTCCTGCCACATCCCGGTCTGGGGCAGCAGCAGCTGCTTCTCCTGGCCCGCTGGGTGCAGCAGGAGCTCCTTGTGCATGCCAGCCGGGGAGCGTGGGACCGCGTGGGACACCAGAGCCCTGTCTCCAGCTTTCCCGCTGGCCTGATGTCCTCTCTTCTGTTCAATTCCCCCTGAGAGATGGAGAGATACCACCTCTTTCATCTGCAGGCGTCGTCAGGCCTGTGTACCGTGTGTGCTTCTTCGCTCTTTCTGCAGTCATCAGTGAGAGCCCAGCTGATCTCAGCCAGAGGCGTGACAGCCCCGGCCCTGCCACGGGGGTACCGCAAGGAGCTCTCCCTCACCCGGGAGCTGGTGAAGTGCACGAGCGTGGCCCTGCGGTGACATTTCTGCCCTGCGGTGACATTTCTGCCCTGCTCCCCAGGCTGCGGTGGTCGCTGCTGTCCAGCTCGCGTGCTCCTGGTTGGTACGATACGCCCCCGTGTACAGGAAAAGGCTTTCCGGGGAGGGGTAGAGGCGGGCTGCTTTTTGCCCTAGCCTGATTTGTTCCGTCCTGCTCGGAGTCTAATGGGCTCTTTGCACTTAAGTGAGCTGAGCACAGTGTTCCCAGCTTACAGTAAATCTACGTAATTTAGGAGGAAAACATATCTAAATTATCCTTATTTAAAGTCAACAGATAAACTGAACATGTAGGATTAACACTAGGCCTGGCAAGCTCTGGGGGAGGAAGGAAAAGTCTCTGGCTCCAAGCGTTCAGCCAAGCTCCGCAGAGGAGCAACCGGATCGTCTCTGTACCAAGTTATCTGGCAGGCTTCTGCCCAGCTGTAAAGGAGCTGCGCCCGCCACAGCACGTGCGGCCGTGGCTTGGGCTGGTACAATGAGCGCACCCTTCCTCAACTGCAGCAGAAGAAACGCTGCAAGCATCACTGCCATAAGCCAAGCAAGAAACTTCAGCTGAAAGATGCAAATGGGTTTGCAGCGGCAGCTTTATTTCAGAGAAATATAATTTAGTGGTTTATTGGTTGGGTTCTTCATCCCTATGAGTTCTCTGCTTCTCTCTCTCAGATTTTCTGGTGACTGCAGATGGCACCAGCACTGTGTGCACGCAGGGGTTGGCAAGCAGGACCTGAGCAGTGAGAAGATTCAGCATCATCAGGGCACTGCCATCATCCCCTCATCCATCCTGGGGTGCAGATCACAAAAAGCTTCGTTCCTTCCTCTTACCATTTGAATTCACTCATGTCCCACTTCTGATTATGCTGTCATCTCCTTGAGGTAGAAGCCATGCTTCTCGACATTTGCAGGCTGCCCAACAATTCAAGGCTACCACAGCACAAAGTCTTCTTCCAGCAGAAAGTAATATGCAGGATTAGAAGTGAAAAGAGAACTAATGTCACTTACTCTAACCCCCCTCGGGGGGGAAATGGCCAATGGATTAATCTCAACTTGATCTGGATGAAGCAAATGCGCAGAAAATATTCACGGTGCTGAGAGGGTGAGCGCTGGCTCCATCTCTAGCTCTGGTGGTTTTAGCGGCCGTGTACCTCGCGTGTCCTTCTGGGGAGCTGTGCCTGGGGACACTGCGAGCCAGGGCCTACGTGTGGCTGATGCACTTCACTTACAGAAAAATATTCCTGGCAGAAAGGTTGGATGTGATCAAGGGCTTTTACAGGCATGTGGTAGTTACAAAAGTTGTTTATTGCTAGCACCATCTACTCACCTGAAAATAGCGGCTATTCTCCTTCCTGCCCTGCGAATTCCTTAAGAATCAGAAAATGTAAAAATTTTGCCTAATTTTCCTCCACAACCCTTCCTTGTCAGTTCTTTAATACAATGGTTGTGCAGTTGGGAGTGAGGAGACTGATGCGGGTGTCATCCGAGGGTTTTCGGTGTGTTTTGCAAAAGGGTAATGAAATGGCCTGCTTGGTGCAGCACGCTGCCAAGGATGGAGAGCCCTTTCAGATTATTAGTCCCCTTCACCTGTGAAAAGACAGATGTCATTGGTATTCTTCTAGGACATTTTGAACAGTAAGTACCAGCGTGAAAAGAAATGTCAGGCTTCATTGTTAGTATGGTGCTTTTACATAGATGAGAATACATTTAGATGGACTAAAAAATGGGGTTCTTAATGGAGTAGGTAATAATATAATTCTGAAAAAAGTGAGAAACTGGAGAAGATAAAAGGTCTCAGATTTAGGCAATCTGGGAAATGGATGGAGCTGATGCAAGCTAGTGAATCCTTATTTGGGCAGAAAAGGGTATAATCGTGTCTGATGTAAACATTACAGCCATCACATAGCAGAAAATGGTACACCTGTTAGGCTTGCATATCTGCCAGCCTTGCACGCGCTGAATGCTTCATTGGAATTTTGTCTAATGAGGGCTGTATGCAAATACGTATGCAGATCTAACTGCTAAGCCTACTTTGTTAAATGCCATGTTGTGACTTCAAAATCTTGCCAAAAGCGTGAAGGCATTTAGCTTGTCTGTCCAGGTAGTTTCTTATTTTCTGGATTTCTCACCTGCTGGTTTGGTCACTTGGCAGCAGTGCCCAATGCTTCGTTCCTCGGTTAGGGCCAGCATGGCCCTCAGTTTTACTCCGCTAATGCCAAGCCCAGATAAGGGGCGCAATGTCCCGTCTCCCTCCGGCTTGGCAGTGCCTGCACGTGGCAGAGGGAGGCGCGTGCTGGGGAGCCCCAGCGTGGCTCCCGCCGCCCTTCCCAAGCCTGGTACCCCCGAGGGACCCCTTCTCCTCCAGGATGGCTGGGGCCATGAGGTGCGGGTTTTGGGGGTGCCAGTCTCGCTGCTGCCCGCCCGCATGTTGGCATTGGCAGCGAGGTCACGGCCGTGCTGCCATCCCTGGTGGTACCGCGCCGTGGTCAGTGCCACGCTGGCCACCCAACGCAAGGGGAGCAGCGGGCGAGGAAGGCGCGGGGAGCCCCACAGCACGGGGCATCCCTCGCCATGCCGCCAGGCTAACCTGGGCACTTCGCCTGCTCTTGATTATTGTGCTTGTTTCGCAGAGAAGCTGGTTTTCCAGGAGACTCGCTGGGGGCACCTGCCCACAGCCTCAGGAAGGCTGCACTGCACAGGCCCACAGCTGTGCTCAAAAAAAAAAAAAAAGACCAATCAGGCAAAAGGGCTTTGATTTTGATTTTGACCTCAGTGGGTGGGGAGCAAATCATCCCGTGCACCGTTTGTCCTCTTTCAAAAGAATGTTCCCGGGACTGTCACTCTCTTTTACAGTCTGCAAACACCATTCTCACTCTGCAAACTTCGAGTTCCTCCTGTAAGTCACGCCACCAAGTCCCCCTTTGTGTACAATGTGTCTTTAAAGATGATGATTGTCTCCCTAGTTAAATTTTAACAGACGGGATGAGAAAAGACCTTTGTCCTAGAGATAAATTCAGAGGTGTTATAAGATGATTACACTGGAAATAATGGATTTAATCTCAGTTTTGAAAAAAGTAAGGCTCCTGAGTTAGCAAAGTTGATGTTTGAAAAAAAGAGCTCTACCATACCGGTTGGTACAAACTTTTGATTTAATAACCTTTTTGATTTAATTTTATGTATTTTCTTGCTGAGTCTTGATCGTGTAGAACACCTAAATGAAGCTATGCCTATAACTCATCGCGGTTCAAAACTGTGGGTGCCGCTGAGCGCCCACAATTTTCCCCCTAGTCGGAATAGTTTAAGAAATTAAACAAATAGGTAATTAAACTGAGATGTTGGCCGTGCTTTCTGCTCGGGTGGGAGCAGCGATGTGGAGCACAGGTCTGTGCCAAGCTGACCCTACGGGGTGAATCAACGAAACAGCTGCTAGGATGAGGTGTGCCACCTTCCCGAAAATGGGTGGCGTGTCCTCTGCGAGCAAAGGAGCTCGGACTTGTCGCTGCAGCGGGAGGTCTGCCCTCGGCAATGCACACAGTAGCCAGCGTGACTGGGAGGATCAAAGTCTCGGGGGGAAAAAAATAGCACAGCCTGGAAGAAATAAAATTGTCCTTTACGACATGCACATCACCCCGGTGAACTTTCTGAGGTACACGGTGTTTCACACTCGTTATCCTATAACCTTCGGGAACACGTTTCTTCAGCTCTTCCCGGAGATGCATGGCTGCCTCCCTGCAGCCGAGCATGCACCGGTGCCAAAATCCCACCAGGCTGTGTGGTGGGTTTATGTATTTCGAGGATAACGTTGCCTGGGATTGGTAACGTTTGGGGGGAAGGAAGCTAATAGCTCAGGAATGAAGCACCGTGTAAACGTTGCTCTGAATTTTAATCTCATTTATTAATGAATTGGCTTATTATTAATTTCATTTAACCGGGGATTATTCAATTAAAAAGAAAAAGAAACATCAAGCTTTCAAACGAGTGCAGAATTTTTATGGAGGGAAACGGGGAGAATTTGCTCATCAAATGGGAAAATCTGTTGTTCCTGTAACTCTTTTCTTCCCGAAGCCACGAGGAGACCAGCAGAGGCTTTCTCCCTGCTCCCATCCTTTCCAGACGCCGTAGGATGCTCCCCAGGTGCGCCGTGCGCTGGGCTCTCTGAACCCGTGCATCCAGGCTGGGGCAGGGCAGCAGCACCCGGCGGGGCCGGAGGAGCCTGCCCAGCTGCCTCTGCAATTGAACTGCGAGAGGTGATTTCAGCCTCCGGTGCCGTTTTCCATGGCCCCAGATGTAAAGGTCTGACAAGACGGCTTTGGTGTGGGGGGAAGGCCCGGCCGGCCCCAGAGCACTGGCTGCAGCAGTACACAAGTGCCGCCGCTGCGCTACGTTGATTTGGAAAGCAGACCGAGCGCTGCAGGGCCAGATGGAAAAGCGCTCGAAAAAAAAACCCATCCAGCACAAACAAACGGAGCTCCCCTTCAAAATGCCACCGCCACCACCCACCAGCCCCCGGAGATGAGGCTGGAAGGAGCAAAACAGCCTCAGAGCGAATGCGCTGTTGGTGTTACCTTCACTTGGCCAGGTGTTTGCATCTGCACCAAAGCCATCGCAATGCCACCGAGGGTGGTCGTGGCGGGGCGCAAGGGCCACTGCGGCGGCCAGAGCCCAGAGCATCTGTCACCAGCACGATGTCCCCGCCGCGCTCTTCTTCACACGGAGATGCTGTGCCAGGAGCGAGCCAGAGGCACCCGAACGCTGAACCGGGATGAAAATGAAATGAGGCTGGAGCATGATAAGGGGATGCTCGGTCCACATAATGTGCTTCTGTTAGCTGGAAATGCTAGAAGGCATGGCTAGGGGACTCGGGTTTGAGGAGGATTTATACATTTCTATGCTGCTTTTCTTGTTGTGTTTTCCAGCCTGGAGCGCATCCAGCCAGCCTGAGCCCAGGACACCGCCAGGGCTGTTCTGGAAAGAAATGGAGCTGTTCCAGGCTCCTGTCGCCTCCGAGTCTTCGGGGACGGGGCTCTGCCGTGTCCATCAGCCAGGCAGTAAGAGTGTTTCCACGCAATTTGGAAAACAGAGATTTTTCCTCAGAGGCATCGTAGCCAGCGCTGGCTGCGAGCAGACTGGTTTACGCTTTCCAAGGCCTCCTGGTTCTACGTTTGTCTTGCAACAGAGCCAAGAGCAGTATTATAAAAATGTCTACAGACAGCAATTTTGTGTGTGTGCGTGTGCCTGAACACACCTGTAATTCTTGATTACATGCCAAAGAAGTCAGAGAACTTTTTTTCAGTGCGTTTGAGATGGTGAGAAGTGTGACTGCTATCTAGCAAGGGGCCAGATCTCCCACAGCTTGATGGAGAAGAGATGCTTGGCTTGTTGGTTACAGCTTCCTCATTTATGAGAACATCTAGTAAGTTTTTTTGGCCAGAAGGTTCTGTGAAGTCATATTTTCTGAAAATAGCGACTCCGGGTTCTTGCTCTGAGGAGCATTTTGCAGCCAAGGTGCTGTACAGAGGTGGGTCTCCCTTTGAAAGGAGAGGGAAGCCCTGGCTTGGTGACTCGCTCCAGTTGGTATCTGAAGCCAGTGGCAGAGCTGGGCTCATTATTAATAATGTTACTGGTTTCTTGCGCTATCGTAGCACCCACGCACGGACCAGGAGTCCCGTGCACTAGTTTTTCACAGTACAAACTTCACCTCCACCTAAGCAGTCCCCTGGAGAGCTGAAAGACACGGTCCCCTGCCGCGCTGCTGCATTTCAGAAAGTCTTTGCTTTGCGTTGCTGGCTCTGCACCGCCTCGGTCGCAAGCGTGCCCCATGGCATGGGGCTGTGCAAGCAGGGGCAGGACTCAGGAGTGCCCTCCGGCCCGCAGCCTGGCGTTGGGATATGTGCCCAGCAAACGCTCCAAACTCTTGGAAAGCGGGTTTCTTACACTGGGAGGCAGAGCAGCGCCTGGGGGGTGCAGGCTTGTGCTCCTCGAGTCACCTACAGGCGTCTTGCTGTGCCTTGTACCCCAGCTTGCCACAGGGAAAGGAAGGAGATGACGGGGTGGGAACGAGGTAAATACGGGGAGATTTTGCCTTAGTAGGGTGCGTGAGTTGCCTCGCAGTGGCTGCTGCCTTGCAGAAGCCTTCACAACAGAACAGAACAATAAGGTAGGGGAATAAGAAGCATGCGTGCTTTTAGTGCCGCAGACCAAGCACAAAGGTAAGACTTGTTCTATCCTTGGACGTTTCCAGAGTGAAGGGGGAGCTCGCAGCAAGAGCCCGCTGCAGAAGCAGGAGCATTTAATCCTTCTTGACAGTGCTTCCCCTGATGGGCTCGCACTCTGCACCAGCGCCCTGCTTCGCTCCCACATGGAACAGACGCTGTTATTATTGCTGCTCGGAGGCAGCACCGAGATTAACAATTTCCATGTCCAGATATTTCTCTGGCATTACATAACCCATGTATTTAACACGCAGTAAATTTTCATTGCGAATTGGCTGCTGTGGGGACACTCACATTTTAAAAAAGCCGTTTCCTTCCCAAGACGTGTGGTTATACCGTAGCCTTAGTTTGATCCGATTATGAAAGCAGTATTCAGGAATGAAGCGCGTATGGGGCTGTGGGATCTCATCACTTAAAAAAATAAAAAGAAGTAAAGTCCCAGGGCTCATGATTAGTTTTTTGAGCTAAACAGCACGGAACAGTTACAAACTGTTCCATGTTTGCCTTTGACCGACTGCGTAGGAGCAGCAATGTAAAGATGTATGCGTCACTGTCGTGACGCTGAAAAGATGCCTTGCGACAGATCGTATACAGTTCTTCACAAGGTGCCTATCATAAGGTAAAACAATAACAGTGAGATATAATATTCACTCTTAGTCATTGGATTAGGGAGAAAAAAGATTAAATCACACTTCAGACATCTGTCTGGCTGTCTCAGAAAACTTCATTTTCATGCTAAGTGTAATTTTAAAATGTCACCCTGAAAACATGTGACATTTTAATGGGCTGATTGCCAAGATTCTCAAATCTGTTCATTTACATATGAATCACAGCATCAAATATTTTGGAAAAAGTATAAGAAACTAGAATTATGAGAGAATGCCTTACAGTCCCCTTGGTTAAGCATGTGTTGGGAGGATTGTCTCTTCAGAAATCTAATATTACAAAGGAAAATGAGATAAAAGAAAGCTGTGGCATTCCCATATATACCAGTAGCTGGTCCTGATTACATACGGTCTTTTTTACAACTGTCTATAAATAGGAGTCTGGATGTTCCCTGCTCTTTCAATAAGCCACAGAGCGCATTGCAGCATCACGGCGTTCCTCGGTGCAGCCCTAAGCAGGGCTCACATTCCCTTCTCCATGCGTCTGATGCAGCTCCAGTAAGGCCAGCGGGATTGCACCAACATCTTCCGCTCATCTTTCTGCAGTGCACACTTTTCAGTTGGCTCTGAAAAATGACGGAGCCAAAACAAGCAGCAAGAACCATCCATTACAAAGCTCCTGCGCACTTCAATTAGGGAAAGCTCAGGAGCCTGCACTGTGCAATTAGCTACTGTACGCCAGGGTCCCTGATGGGGTGTGTGGGAGTTAAGCGCATGCATAAATACTTGCTGGATTAGGGTTTATGGTTAGAGAAAATTCTTCCAACTGAAACAAAACTTCCTATCAGGATCTAACCATTAAACAGTTTTAGTGGGAGGAGGGTGCAGGCGAGTTCCTACAGCAGGTTTTCTCATCTATTGTGACTAGCTCAGTGCAGGACTTGGCAAGTCCTAAGCAATTGTTTATATCTCCTGCACAGCACATCTGCTTTGGGAGCTGATTTGTGATGGAAATCTGCTTGAATGGAGATGGTAAATTTGATTTATTTGTGAAAGAGAAGTGAAGAATTCCACAGCAAAATAATCTGGGTCACAATGTACTTTGGATTATAAGACTTAGTGCAGAAGAAAAGGTCCAAACCACACAATTCAAATCCAACATTTGAGGACCAAAAGTTTTGAGGTTAATCAAAACTAGGGTTTAGCTTGTTTGTTCGTGAAGACGCCTGCATAGCTTAGAGCTGACCCCGTGCTTGGATCTTCCCATCTCCCTTGGGCTCCCCCAGGACCGTGCAAATCCAGGGATCAGACCCTTCTCCAGTTTGCAGCAGAAAGCCCAAGGGCACGCACACACACAGAGCCGTGTCCAGGAGCAGGCAGCCTGGGCAGGACGAGGCACCAGCAGAGAGAGCTGGCTGTGGGTCTCGGGAAACGTGCAAGCAGAAGGGCAGAGGGATGGCCGAGTCGAGGCAATATTGCTCTCCCTGAGCTGACGTACCGCACCCAACGCACCTAGCAAAGTTGACAGGGTGGCCCTGGGAGCTGAGCCAAGGAGGGCCGGAGCTCGGCTGGCTGCACGTGCACAGCAGCCAGGGTGCACGACGCGGCTCTGCGCCTGCACCAGAAGGGCAGCCCTTCCCCGCCGGGAGAAGCCAGGAGCGGGCAAGCACCGTGGTGTGGCTCGCCCCTCGCGGGCAGGGGGAAAGGGATGGGATCTGTGCCGCTTTGGCGAGGCAGGGCAGAGGAGCCTGTCGGGGGATCAGCTCTGGGCTCCCAGCCTCTGCAAAGCCATCGCTGCAAAGTGACTCCTTCTGTGTTGCTCTCGTGATGCAATTATATCACAGAAATGTTTCTAAAACCTCTCCTCTTAAGGAAACCAGACCCTCCCCTCTCCTTTACAGCCCCTCACCTTGTATTCACTACAAAAGCACTTGTCTCTCGGAACAGAGACAGTTCTTATGTGAACGTGTATGCAAAAGAAAACAAGTATGACACCCATTTCTGTAGAAGAATATATTATTTAGCAGATCAGTTTAAAAGTAAAAAAAAAAAACAATCTGTACATCTTTGTAGGTTCTTTTTGTTGGTGGTGTTGCTTTTTGCTTTCATGAGGATAAAAATCTGCTTGCACAGTGCTGTCAGCGTGGTGCTCCCCCCCTTTGCGTGTGCCGAAGGACCCCTGACGCCAGCTGTACTGGGCCACAAAGCGAACCCGCAAAACCATGAAGGTTTTTTTCTGATTTCTCCTCGTGTAGAAAAAGAAAATTGCATCCACTATGCTGGGCTTCTGAATGTACTGTGAACACTATAAAATTCAGAGAATAATACAGAGAAATGTGTCATTAGGGCCTACTTGGCAAACAAAAATATCTGCCAGGGCCCCTGTCAGAATATAAGCATCTGTTAAGCTATGCTGTAATTAGCATACCGCTGTACACATACATGTAGTATCTTGACTAAAACAACTTTTTCTTTTGTTTTTGGACGCCAGTGGATCATTTTCCAGAAACAGCTCCTCAGCTCAGCTCCACTTCGCCCTTAGAGACGGCGGGCCTAATTCCCAGTGGTGGCCAAAAACGCAAACCTGCTGCAGCTGGGAGCCGTGCTGCAGCCTGCGCAGCGCCCTGGCTGCCTCGCCCCGTGCATGGTCCCTGCTGGGTTTTGACGTAGCCGCCACGTCTGTTTGGCAAATAGAGTATTTCTCAAAAAGAAAATAACCTTAGGGGTTATGTTTTGCTCCAAGTCTTTTTCTTCTCATTTTTCGGTACTGCCGGTGGTCAGGCCGTCACTTTTCTTCTTCTGCAACTGCAACGAAGAGCAAAGCAGCATTAGCACCGTGAATTCTCACAGAGCTGTTTTTCCACTGCTGCTGCAGATGCGGTGCTCATCATATGATATACCACAGCATGGTATATCACAGGCACTGTTTCATCCAAACAGCTCTGGGGTTAGGTCTGGAGGAAACAGAATTCAGTGTTTCTCATCATCTGCCCTGTTAGGCTCTAGGACTATTCGCTAACCCCTCTCATTTCAAGTTATTTCTGAATTCAGGCAACTTATATTTTCCTAAGACCTCTTGTGTCAACACACCGTAATTAAAGCTCCATCAGTTTGTGTGAACTTTCTGTTTTGACAGCTTCTGTAAACCAGAAGTAAAATTTCAGCTCAGCTTGAAAAATGAAGAGGTCTTGGAAAGTCTTGCACTAATCTTTGAGTTCTTCTTCCCTTCTTTGAGAAATGTTCCACTCTAATCTGAAGAACGTCTAGAAGATTTTCTTCTCATTTATAACTCAGTGCCCTCAAAATGCGTGCCCTTTGATTAATCAGCCTTAGTATTTATGCTGCTGAGAGGCTTTTCCTCCAAACCACTTCGGAGGAGGTGGGAGCTACAACAGAAAGCCACCATCTTCCTCATCCAGCCAGGGACACCCACGTGAATGAACCTTCATTTCCCACATATCAATGAGTGTCAGCACAACTAGTGCTTCTGTCCTGCTTCTGTCCTGCATGTCCTGAGGCCATGCAGATGTGGCCAGAGGGAGCAAAGGCTGTTGCATGTGTATCCTACCTTCCCTAAGCCTCACATGTCAAAATAAGAGGCACTCTGTAAACGGAGGTTCCGCTCAGCCTGAGCCATGAAATGGCTTCACTGGCTGTGTGTTCAATCCTACAGGATGCCGTGTCTCTGAGAGCAATCCCTCGTAAAATTCAAGCCCGTCCTTGCTGACAGACATGTGAGTGGGTGTTTCTCCTCACAAAGAAAACCATGCTTCGGTGGTGCAGTCCCTTGAACTGCCCGAGCCCAGGACATCTTGCTGCTACCCAGCCCAGGCCAGCTCCTTCCCAGGGGAAGGCAGCTCCCTCCTGGAAGAGGAGTTTGCTGCTGCACTCCCCTCAGGCCGTTACCCTGGGGCAGGTCTCCAGGTGCCCCTCCTGCAGGCATCTCCATCCCCACAGCTGTGCTGGGGTGGATGCAGGACACTTGTGTGCATGTAGGCTGCTTGTGGCATGTGCCTGCCTCCAGCTCGGTGTGATGAATGTGTTTCTCATAGTTATGACTATGCCATAAGCATTCCTACTGTTTTGGAATTAAATGGCTATTAAATTACAATGTATCCCTTATTTAATCATAATGTTTGCTTTATCAGAGAGATATTTAGAACTCACCTCTCTCATAGCATCGTCTATCTGTTTTAATTCCTCATAGCGGTCCCTGGATTCCCACAGGGGCTGGAGCATCACCTCCTCGACTTCTGGGAATAGCTGGGTGAAAAGAAGGGAGAGAAGACTGACATTTGCTTTTGTATTCATTAACCTGTACGTGCTAGAAATGGACAAAAGGGAGGGTGTGAAGTGAACATCGCCATTTCTCTGGCTAACTCAGCACCCATCAGAGCCAGTGATGAAGCTCTGCACGCTCCTGGTTCTGCTCCTGGCCCTGGGTGACCCACCTTTGTTACTGTCTCAAACATGGGGATGAGAACGAACTTCAGGAAGCCGATCTGCGCGGTTGGCTTGGTCACTTTATCGCGATCCATGAAAGGTGCCACTGGAAGCCCCTCCGATTTTTCTCGGTCACTCTGGAACAAATCCAGAATTAAGGAATGTTAATCTCAGCTGGAAGCCCCTAGGGAGAGCAATGTACCAAGTAGAGGACAAGCTAAAGGGCAGTAGTCTTTAGATGCAGATCTCAGGGGTGTCTGAAGATAACATGGAATAGCAATATGCTTCTCTCAGGCCAACATATCCTGCCTTGTTGAGAGCAAGCCTCTGAATGAAGAGAACTCTGGTTAGCTACATCTACACAGCACAGGCATGAAAGCCTTCATCTCCAGGCTTACAGGGCAACGAGGCCACCTGGTCCCTTTGCAAACCCATGGGAATTGTGGGGTAATGTATTTCTGAGCATTCAGAAAGGTGGCAATGGCTCTCACCACTCTGGAAGAGAAGGAATAGGTCCTTGACTTCCTCATTCTTCAGAGAGTGACTCTTTCCAGGTATTCATCCAGAAATTACAAGTTCGTCTTTAATAATGCTTAAAACTAGTTCTGGCTAGCTAGATCAGTGGAGAATAGCACCATTGGCTGAAAGGAGTTTCCCAAGCTACCTACTTGACCGCATAACTTACTGTTTCTTTGTGGGTTCATGCGCAAGGAGATCACAGACTGCACATGCAAAAAAGATATCTCACTGCAGACTGTCACCTGTTGGGTCTGTGGGCACACAGTGCTTTTGTTGGGTGGCCAAAACAGTAAGGCACACAGGAATTGTAATTTTGAGGGAAAAGCTGCAGATGTAGTGAGCTAAAATTGTTCCTGACACATCATTCGAGGTGTCTGTCCCTTGCGTGACACTGTGTCCAGCTGGGAATCCAGTGAGGAGCAAGGGTCTGGGGAGCCTAAAGCCTGACTTTGCACACCTCAGCAAGTCTTCTGCTTTCTCTTGTAAGCAAATGCTCACACACAAGGAAACTAATCTAAACTAGTTCCCCTGTAATATTTGATATCATTTACCTGACAGTTTTCTCTTGCCACTGCTCTTGCCCTTTTGGCTCAAAAATCATGTATATGTCAAACGAACTTGCAAGGCAGCGTAGAACAAGCTTCTGTCTGCTAGCATTAGGATTTGTAGGTTGATGTTGTCTTTCCTCTATGAATTACAGTCAATTGCATTCACTTGCTTTCTGAACAGCTTGCCTTGCTGACCTGCTTCTCTGGCTTTCCATAAAAGAATCCTTTCAGTCCCAGAGCTAGCCTCGGCTGTCAGGCACCCATAGCTGAGGTGGGATCCAACCACAGCAGTTGGTTGTGCAACTGCATCATAGGATCATAGGATCATAGGAATCATAGGATCATTTAGGTTGGAAAAGACCTCTAAGATCATGTAGTCCAACCTTTAACCTAGCACTGCCTAGTCCTCCACTAAACCATGTCACTAAGCTCTACATCTACATGTTTTTTGAAGACCTCCAGAGAGGGCAGCCTGTTCCAATGCCTAACAACCCTTTCAGTGAAGAAATTTTTCCTAATATCCAACCTAAACCTCCCCTGGTGCAATTTAAGGCCATTTTCTCTTGTCTTATCACTTGGTGCTTGGGAGAAGAGACATCCCCACCTTGCTAAAGCCTCCTGTAAGGTAATTGTGGAGCATGATAAGGTCTCCCCTAGGACTCCTTTTCTCCAGGTTCCCTCATTCTTACCTGCATAAAATATTCCTCTAGCAAGCAATCTACCCAGGGCTCTGCAACTTCCATTGGGCGGACTTCATTGGAGATATCGCAGCATTTTATCAGTATCATCTTCAGCTGAAAGAGGATAACATTTTAATACTGCAGTCTTCACGCCAGCCCTTTTTCCCATAGCCAGAACCTGTGTCTTTACAATGCAGTGGGAGGTAATGTTCTCAAACAGAAAGGACAGCTTTAGGATTAAATCAGGGGTCTTAAATGGATTCTATTCCTCTCTCCCAGTTACCCTGTGTAAACCAATTATCCGCACTCTGCCTTGGTTTCCCTGCCTGCAACACTGGGATGAGCCCCACTGGGAGGTGCGTTTCCCTGCCGTGTGAAGAGGTTCAGCCCCAAAAGACCATGAAGCTCATTGTGGAGCAGCGCTCAGAGGCCGTGGGGAAAGGCTTCCCTGGATGTTAAAGATTCCAGGACTTTTAAAGCTGGAATAACCTATTGTGTATAGAATAATTCCAAATTTAAAATCATTTTGGTGGGGAGGAGGATTCTTTTTTAGCAGTGTATCTTGAATCATGATTTTTAAATAAATGAACATTCATCTACATGATTTCCCACTGTGCACAGAAAAATGATAATCCACAAAATCTCCTTACACAGGTCATGTGTTCTTCATTTGAGTAATCAAAATTTTCCATTTTTTCCTTGAAAGAGTCCAGTATTTCTGCATGTCTCGCCATGTCTGTAGCCAGGATTAATGTAATTATCCCCTAGCAAAGAAAACACGTTCACATATCAACTCGACATTCTTTACAAAGTCTGTTATTGCAGAGAAAAATAGAGTCTTACACACACACAAAAAAAACCCTCACATGTATTACATTGTTAACACCAATCTGCCTTGAAACCACCAAGCAAACTGGTAAAGGGTAATAGAAAGTTCATGGTGTATGAAGATGTTGGGTGAACAGATCTGTAACACTAGTGTGATATTCCAAAGGCACTGAGGTTTTTCCTTTCTGAGTGACTAAGTGTGGAAATACAACAGGATGTTAAAAGCCACTCTCTATTTGCCAAGATCCACTTTGGTCCCTTACAAGGCAGTACGCACTTTGGTGCTGACTCTAATTTGAGTCAACAAAGAAGAGAGAAAGACAAGAAGAGGTGGACGTCCTCTGTGCTCATCCTCCTCAGATGAAGGGCTTTGATATACCCAGCCACAGCCAATGTGGTAGGAGCTCCATATCCTCGTGCTAGGCATGGCTTATGATGGGAGAATATGTGTTTCATTTAAAGTTGCGGGTTCTCATGCAGATCAGTCCATTTTGGGCCCATGCCTGCTTCCCATGCACTGGCAGAATCAGTGACTCCAACTGGACCAGCATGTGAGCCCTTACATTGGTCTGCTGTTTCAGTTGGTGTGTAAGGAAATTGTAATATAGAAACTAAGAAGAAATTTTGGTCCTTAGTGCTCTAATGGGAATTCTAGCATTGTTTCCTGTCTCAGGGATAACCGTGACGACTCTCAGTCTACCAGAGCCTCTTCCAACAGTAGAAATGCTCTGCTGTTGCAAAACTTTTCCCATTTTGAAGCCCCACTTTAAAATTAATGCAATGTTCTCTTAAAGCATAAACCTCTGCCATGAGAGCACGATCCTTTCCCAGTCTGAGCTAATTGGCTCCTTCAATAATATAAATAACTACACAAAAAATGTCATAGGCTTTAATAGTCAGGATGTGCTCATTATTTCTCAGCAAGACATTCCAGGGAGTGCTCCTGTGGAAATTTTCCAAGAATCCCTCTTGGATCCTCCCAGTATGAGGGGCTTTTTCAGTCCTACTCTCTGGGGAATGATTCGCTTGCAACATACAGCAGGGAGGATGTGCATGCTGCACCTCCAGGAACAGTCTGTATGGCACGGATGGGACCAGCATTCATACCTGTCTTATCTGTTTGAATTGGTCCTGGTCGACATTGGAGAAAATGTTGTATTCTGGCTGGGAAATGATCTGGAAAGCCACAGCACAGTGATGGTTCTCCAGTGGGGAGATGTCATTGTAGCGCACCGCCAGCTCCGTTCGTGCATTTATCTGATAGCTGATGTAAAGAAAAACAATGAAAGCTCCTGCAGATGCACACCAGCTGCTCTAAACCATGATGCTCCCTTTTATTTACATTCTTCTGAATACTTATTCAATTAGCTGCAGTTTGTTTTTTGATTGTTAATACTAAATCAGATTTTTAGAGAAGACAGATATGACTTTAATATCATCTCAGGCACTCTTCCCCTGTGTTTTTATTTATTTATTTATTATTTCACCAAGTCTCTGTAGATTAAAATCGCATAAAGCAAACACAGAAGGAGCTGTCTGGGCTTCATCCAACCCCCACTGGTGCCAATGGACAGATTCTCACTGATCTCAGTCAGAACTGAGCTCTGCCCTTATTTAATGTGTGGCTACAAATAAATTAGATCATCTCCCTCTGTTTTTCATACACACATACATGCACATGAAAGTGACCATGTGTCAACAAATCTAATTTCCTCACATGGTAATAAATAGAATAACATACATTTCGTAATTTATAATTATGAAATAATGTACAAGTCAAATTATCCCTAGCATTTTAGTGCAATTATTCCATCTTGGTTAGCAGAGCTATACCCATCTATGCCCTCATTCTCTCGGCTGTAAAACATTTACCTTGTTTTCTCAGGAGTGGGGGGAATGGCCGAGGTAGAAATCTGAAAAAGCCTTTCCCTTACAGAGCCAGGGCCAGCTGCCAACCCCAACCCAGACCTGAGTTTTCTGCCTTAGCCCATGTATGAGTGAACAGCAGGGCCTTGGGAGAAGCTTGTTGCCAGCTCAAGCTGTGAGAAGGAAAACCTGATCCACCAAAAATGCCAGCTGGCCTTACCTTCCCAATAGACTCTAAGGCAAGCACAAGGCAGACTTACGTATTGTTATAGCCCGGATGGTCCAAGTCGTGGCATACTGCTGCAGTCATGAGAATCAAGATGTCAATTTGGGAAAATTTCTCCTGCAAAATACAAAACATTAATGTAGTATTGCGATTTCTACTTCCCTTGTCCCCAGAAATGAAAAGAAGTAAAAAACCACCCACAATTACATTTCAGGGAGAGGCAAATCTGAGCAAAACGAAGCATTTTTCTATACATCCATTTACTTCAGTCAAGAAAGAGATTTCTGCCTTCCCTTCCAGCAAAAATGACTCAGATTTGACTTTGTTGCATTAAATAGCAACAGCTCGGAGGAGCCAATTTGCTTGAAACTTGCTGTTACTTCAGAGATTGTATAAAAGCACAGCGATAGTAGCACGGTTCCTTACAAGTCATTTGAGCATCCTGATTAGTTAAGGTAGGGCTGGAAGATAGCTGCCATTATATTCTGTATTAACTAAAACCATGAAAAGAGTGAGAAAAAATAAAATGCAGCATCTCCACAGCTTCTGAATAGGATGAACTTCCATTCAAACAAGTTTTTCTCCATGCTTTTCCTGGCAGGAAATGCCAGAAACTGAGATGTATAACTATGGAGAAAAAAGGGGATTTTTTGACTGAATCAAATCTGGTTTGTACAGAAATATACGTACCTGGAGACTGCAGAGTGAGATCATGCTGTACATCATCTGGGTCACGCAGAAGCAGTGTCGGAAATTGTGAAAGGGGTTGTTTCTGTAATTGTCATGAATACACAGCTGCGGAGAGAGGGAGTGGAGCGGTCAGAGATAGAAGAGCTCTTTCTTTATAAAAATATATGTATGTATGCTTCGTGCTCTCACTGGAGGCATTCTGTGTATGCACAGGGGTCCCGTGAAGCCCGGCATCATTCTTTGCTAGGGCAGGGTGACACCACCAGGACCTGACACTGCCTTTCTGGGGGAGGATGGGAGACATTCAGGAGTGCCTTTCAGGAGCCTGTCGGCAGGTAAAGCCTGCAGCAGCTTCTCCCTCAGACCAGCTGGCCACGGGTAAACATCCCAGTGCAGCTGGAGGTGCATCTCAGGCTGGAGATAGGACTCTGTGCTCTCATCCTGAATTGGTATTCAAACCGTGCGGTGGGTAAACAGCGGCACTGGGGTGTGTAAAGAGCTCAAAGTACATGCCCAGTGCCCTCTCCTGCAATCTTCTAATCACCTTACTAAAGGGTGAATTTACTGCAAGAGTCCTCGAGCCCCACCAGGCTTCAACCAGGGACCTGACTTCTAGGAAGCCTCAAGGCTCTGGGTGAAGTCGAGAGAGCTGTGGGGTTTCAATGCTTATTAAATATTTGGGGGCTTCATTGCAAAAGCTGTTCAGAGTCTTCTGCGGCAGGGACTTCAGAACCGTCACATTATTTTACAACAAAGAACTAATGCCCCGCTATGGCAGAGAGCCAGGCTCACGGGTGGTGGGCGGCATCTCACAGACACCGCTCCGACACTGCGGTTGTGCCCAGGCACCGTACAGCACCACAGGGGTGTAATGTATACATCCAGCAGTGGAGCCCGGGGCATCCCAGGGGAGCCCTGACTCAGAGCACTGGAGGGCTGGAGTGACTGGGCTGCATTAGTCATCCTTTCCTCTGCTTTCTGGAACATTTCTGTAGCCAGTGGACGTGGGAGCAGGAAAGCGAGCGTGTGCAGGAGGTGGCTTTTTCTCACCCGCTTAAGTTCAAACGGGTGCCCACGCTGTGCCTGGGGAGGTAGCACAGGTGGAAGCAGAGTCCTCCGGGCTTCTTTTAATCGTCTTTCTGTGAAGCTGGTGTTTGAGAAAGGAATCCTCACCCTGTCTTAGCTTTGTATAAAATACATAAAAAACTCCCCTCGTTGTTCTTAAATGCTAGTGGTAACAAATTACGTGGAGATGCAAGCTAACAGGAAGCCGCCTGCTGTAGTGTTTGTGGGTGGCGCGTTGATGTGTGTTGACATATCACCTTGTTTCCTGTGTTTTCAGGCTGTGAGACAGGAGGAGGAAAATTTCTGTTTTATCTGCTCTGTGCTAGCCTTGATTGTATTGGGTTTCATCCTACCCCTTCTGTTCAGCTGCTTTCTAAGGTCAGCGATGCTAAACTTTTCATCTGCCTTCTTCAGGGAGAGATTTCCCAGGTCTTGATCATTTTTTCTCTCTCCTTTAGTATATCATAGTATTTTTCTAAAATGGCTTAACCAGTCCTACACATAAATTGCAGGTAAGCCTTATCTGGAGACATGGTAACATTGGTCCATTTTATCCCTTCTTCCAGTCTCTAATCACCCTAATGCCTTGTTAGCTTCAGCCTGCAGCAGCACCCCAAGCAGTGACAACCTCTGCCCTGTGCATGCTGGTGCCCAGGTGCTTTCTGCTCTTGCTGATCTTGTTGAAATGATGCTTTGTGTTTTCTAGCCACTTTCTGAAAGCATGGAATTTGTTCAGTCCTCTCTGGGGGTCTGCATCAGTTGTGTAAAACTGTCCCCTCTACTCTTCAGGTAATTAGGAGAGATGGTGAGACATAATTCTTCTCTACAGGAATTTTATGAGACATCCACATACCGAACATGATGTTTTTAATTCTCGTTTCAATCACTTTCCTAGGTGGAGGAGCAAGTTTGACTAACATGGTAGGTTTTTCTGAGAAAGCCAATGTATTCTTCAGCTTTTTAGCATGTTTTTTTTTTTTTTTTTTAATTGTGGTCCTCCTTGGACCTGACAACATTGTTTTTTTAATGCTCCAACGTCTCTTCTTTAGATTATCTTAGTTTTGTTATGATCTTGTCTTTTTCATGTTTTGCATCTCTGCCAAATTTTCAACATTAAAGACCAAGGCAAAGAAAGCTATTTAGCTTCTAAGCAATTCCTTTTCATTCCTGCCTTGCTCTTTTACTCCCTGCGATTTAACACATTGAATGATTATCGCACAGACTGTTTTTTTTGGGCCATATCTGAAGACACTCATCTTGTCTCCATTTACATTTGGTACTAAGAGCATTCACTGGAAACGAACTGCTTTCAGTAATAGAAAACTCGGCAAACCAATGCAAGGCAGTTAAAAAAATTGTCATTAAGAGTTGTCATCTGCGACCACAAGAATGCAAACATTTGCTGAAGGACTTAACTTTAAGAATTTGTATAAATTGCCTGCTTTCAATGGTATTACTTGTGTGAGCCAAATTAATTCCTTGCCTAAGTGTTTTACTTACTGATTTTGAATTTGAAAAATTGCAAATATCAGTAATTTGAAATACTTACCAACCACCTCTTTAACGTGATAGGATTGATGTTGAAGTCTTTTACCAGCCCAAGATCATGGTACATATGTTCCAAACAACTCAGCATCTGTAGCCAGGAATAGATAGGTTATTGGCTTGGTAAATATCAGCTGAGTTTACGATATGTTGCAAAGTGAATTTCCTCCTTGCAAGCATTGAATAACTGCAGGGCCCTCTTGTTAAGATGAAAGAAAGATGTTCAAAGATTGCATGATTAAAGACAGTGCAAGAGGGGAGGCAGAGAGGCTCTGAGAGCTTTTTGAAGTAGACAGATTGCTGTGGACTCCATAGGTTTTGTGCTGGGCTTTGAATCACACCAGCTCTCTTTAGTAATTGTGATTCGTGCGTATCACAGCAATTCCTTCTCATGAAAAATTATAGTCATTTTTCTAATTCAGATAGGATACGGGCTTCTAGTGCTCAATGAAATCAGTGATGGAAATGGCTGAGGTCCTAGCTGTATAGAAAATGACAGCAGAAAGTAAGATATCCTTAAAGAAATGTGTGCTCTGGATATGTGTCCGCATCTTCTTTCTTTAGGACTTCTTGTTTTCTTAAATCAACTTTCTTAACAAGGATTTCTTTTTCAAAAGAAGACCTTGGTTTTAACACTACAGCACTGCAGCAGGTTTGTGAACATACTCTCCCTTAAACTCTAGCTCTGACTCCCAACAGCTGAGATGCGAAGGCGGGCTGCTCTTCTGAGACAGCATCTGCTCTGTGGCAGGAAGGGGGATGCAGGCAGTTCAGCGCTGCCGCTCCCACCTCGTCTTCTGGGTTTGAAAATATTGCAAATGAAAGGTATTGGTAATCGGATGTGCCTGGGCATGTAACAGCTGCCACCCACCAGAAATGAAGGGATTTCCGGGAGTTCAGGAGTCTGCGTATCTGCACTCCCATTTCTGAGGGCAAAATCTGCAGGGGGTAAAGTGCAGCCATTATATGAGCCACTGCAGTTCTTGCTGTAGACTGATCCAGGAGTTTTAATATGATGAGTGTAATATCACAAATATGGCCTTGGAGATATTTTTAAGTTAGGTTTCTGTTATTTAGGCTCTTACAAACTCTCCAGAAAAAATGACTTAATCTAATGAATTTTTATATTTATCCAGGGAATATACATAGTTCATGCAGTAACAAGGGGGCTGGTTTCAAGTCATGCGAACAGGAAGAAAAAGACTTTCCTACAAGACTCGAGGGACAATGCCACAAGCTGATGTGTGCTCACATCACGTGGCCAGCGTTTTGCTGTAGACCACACTGTCTTGTTCCTAGCTCACCTAAACCATAGAAACTATGGTTTATAATCTGCCTGCTCCACATGGAGCACGCAGACAAATGCTCATTGCTAAATAAGCATTGACAGAATTGAAATATTCTCTGTAAACATAAACCAGAGCTGAAAGGGTGAGACAAACCCATATGGTGCTCTGCTCACCAGAGCTTGCACAGTATCTTATTGCTGAGCAGCACGCCTCCTTGCAGGGCATGCCTAATTTCCACACCCTCTTGTTAGCCTCCTTCACGCCACCATATAGTGTTTCCTAGTACTCTGAACGAGTTACTATGCTAAAACACTACGCCTCAGCACGCAAGAATCCGTGGATAATGGTTTTTGTCTCTGTTTTGTCCCTGTTCTTTCTTAACAGTCAGAGCAACAAGCCAGCAGTGTTGTGGTCCACCTGGCAGGTCGTAATTCTCTCTCGCTTTAGACCTGTCAGGCCTCCAGAAGCTGGGGGCGAGCCATTTAATCGGAGCAGTCGTATGGCTGTGGTGCAGGGAAAAGGGGCTGGGGAGGGAGCTGTGACTGCTGAGCACGAGCCTCAGCTTGGCACGGACCAAGGGATGCGCTGCCAGCCTCTGCCAGTGGGAGACCGACCCAAAGCCACCAGAGAGTCCTTCTGTTCTTCTACCAGCCAGATGCAGTATCCTGCAGGAAATAGGCTGTTGCTGTGAGAGGGTGTCGGGTATTTTTCCATGTCATGTTGCTCTAGAGGTGCTGAGCCAGAATGACTCTTGTACGCATCTTATTGAGATAGTAATTAAGGTAATTGCTGCTGGAGGCGCTGCTAGAACCTCCCACTCTTTCCCTTGAGAAAAGCCCAGCACTAAACCCCTAGTTTAGTCCTGCCCTCCCTTACATTTTTCCTAGGTGACATTTGCTCTTATTTACTGAATCTAGTTTTAGATTATACTACAAGCTGGCCATTATGGAGGCATCCTCTTTCATGTTTCTACAGAGGTTTACACATGGGTTTTCTAGGAGTTTCTGCAATACAGGTGATGAACAAAGAATAGCACTAATAGCAACAAAAAATAGCAACAACAATAAGAAAAAAAGAAAACAAAGCAATTAAAAATACTGGTAGGTCATGCATGAAGGTTTGCAACCTCTTCACAATGCACTGCAGAAAAACCCTTTCCTAAAAGGGTGTGAATCAATGCTTGCATCTCTGCCTGCCTTCATATAGCAGTAAACAGCTTCATTGATTTAAACAGAGTTATTGCTGATGCCCTTAAGCATGTGCTTTGCTAGGGATTGATTTTTTTTCAGATAAAATGGCACAGGAGAACTACTGTGGCAGCAATGATAGTGCACTGGTTGTTGTGGGACATTAGGAAGAGATTAAAGGAAAAATAAAGAGGAGTCAGAATATCATAATCAGCATTATCTATCTGGCATCTGTTAGGGAAAAGTACTGTATTATGGTGTGATGTGAAAATGAAAAAAATACATTGGGTAAGGAGCAAAGGGGAAAAACGCTCTGGGCTATCTGAAAGGGCTCTTTTGGCCTTGTTGGCTCTCAGAAAGAGCGCTAACCCAGCTAGCACGGCATCGGTACCTCATTGGGCTCCCACAGCCAGACATCAAACGTTGGTTTCCGAAGTGCTTCTATGGTCTCCTGGGACAGCATGTACTGCAGACAAAAAGGCAGCCAGTGTTAGCAAGGGTCCCCTGCTATCAGTTCCCATCCGTGCGGCATGTAGCCGGATTCCCCAAGGAAAGAGCAACACATCTCTCCCTCTGCCTGTCCAGCAGTGGGCTGCTGATCGGTGGAGCTCCTTGCGGAGTGGGGAGGAGGAGGTTTGGGAGCAGATGGAGGGAGATGGAAGCATTACGAGTGGGCTTGCAGGCAAATCCAGCAAGGGGTTGTAAAGGGCACGGGCAGGGATCTGTCCCTGGCTGCACCGGCTCCTCTGCCGGCTGAGCATCACGACACGCGGTGCAGCCAGTCCTGGCGGGATGCTGAGGAGCGTCTGTGCTTGTAGTGCTAAATTAGCTGGCGGGTGTGATATATCATCTTTCGGGTGATTTATGCCCTCATTTTGAGTATTTTTTCAAGAACGCCCACATTTTCAAAGCGGTTGTCACCCTGCACGATTCGAGCGATTTTTTATCGTTACGCTCAGAGGCTCAAAATAAAATCGAGCTCATCGGCCAGTTACAATTTGTTTATGAAATGAAAAAAAGGAATACGGAGGGTTAAAAGACCAGGCAAGATCTGTACTCTCCTGAATCACATTTTTGAGACTCTGTTGATCGGTCTTTCTGGGACACAAAAGCCTTGTAGCTTTAATTGGCCCATTTACTATGGCTGTCTCTAATTAGTTTGGGCTTACTGTACTGAGCAGGTGAATGAAATTACCCAAGCCTCAAACTGTTGATACCCAAGGAAGAATAACACTGAAGATGAATCTTCCTTCTTAAGAAGGCAATGATTTTTTCTTTTGATTATATAATATACATTTAATATGATGTTCTGCAAGAAGTCTGTGAACTGGCAGTACTGATTTGTTATTTGGTAACATCTTCTTTCAGTGGATTCATCAATTCCTAGCCTCACTCAACACTGTACGAATCCAGCACCTGAGAACTGATAACAAATTTCACAAATCTATCAAACAGAAGCCAAACTTCTTCTGAAACCAAAACTCCTATGAGCTTCGGTCTCTGGGCAACATGGACTACCACTTTACCCTGTAGTCACTCAGTACTACTCTTGTTGTTAATTCAAGGTTGTAATATCATAGCAGTAGATCTAAAGTTGATTTGACTTTAGATCTACTTTATTATAAAGGGAAGTTATCAAGCAAAAAAAAATCAGTTTTAGAACTGATGTTTTATGGAAACATGTGTTAGTGTCAGGAACACAGGCTTATCGAGCAAAAGTTAATGAAAAGAAATGTAAGGCATCTCATGATGCCTGCTTCAGAGACCTAGATGTCGCTTTTGCTAGGCAGAATGGAATTAACAGCAGCCTTCTACTAACATGGCAGGACTTACAATTTGCTCCTCTCTAAAGCTCTGAAGACAAATTTGCAAGGATGCATGTCCACATCATACACCTGAATCACAGGTGACCATGTGCATTCAAGAGTGGCCGAGCCAGCTTTGATGCGTGCAAGCAAATGCCTGCTGTTAAAGTGTGATTTGCACACGCGTGAGTTGGTGTTTTGCCAAGGCGTGAGCTGGGCAGGGGGCAGAACACACCCGGTAGCTTTGAAAAACTGTGGGCAAAGTCAGCCAGTGCAAAGAGCAAAGGTCCTGAGTGCTTCACGGTTCCAGCCCCATTTTCCACTGCGGGTTTCTACTTGTATGTACCCAGCAGACATTTTTCTTCAAGCATTACTGTTTTCTCTAGCAAATACACTAACTTCTTTTCTCAGGGACGATGAATCATCCTGGAGAGAATCCAATGTCGCATTTTCTCTCTGTTTCCCTAGGTGAAGCATCCCCATAAATTACTTTTTAAATTAAAAAATAATCCATTTGGAGAAACCAGGCAGCAGCACTATTTTCAATTAGAGTACAGCATTACAGGCCTTTTTGATTGTTTACTACGAGCATGCAAAATAAACAAATATAACTAGACAAAAGAGCGTTAAATGTTGACAAATGCAAAATGTTCATTAACATTTCAAACACTAATGAGCTTTCAAGTATTAAAGACTACTGAGGAACCAACTTTAAGCTCACTGCAGACAATGACAGCTTTTCCATTGGTTTCCAGGGATTTTGGATCAGGCCCTGGGTTTAGAAGAGCTAGGAGGTAGACAACGAGGAGGCAGGCATTGTAAACCAGCACTTGTCAGGGCAGCAAGCACGTGGTAGGATTCTGGTAAGGTCAAGCGTTGAACCGTACCTTTGGGTAGGATGGAACATCCCGCCGGGGAGTTGGCCTCTTGTTTTCATCCAAAAAGCTGTACTTGCAGGGACAGGTAGTCCTGAAATGAAATATTCAGGGAATGAAAAACCACAGTGCCTTGAAAAGTGACGGAAGTACTCTGGTCTCTCAGTAGGCATCACTTGGAGAACCGTGCCACTTCCCAAGCTCTCCCTTTCTAATGTGGTGCTGCTCAAAAGCTTTAAAAGTGTGATCTTCTTTAGGATTCCCCTCGTGCAACACTCCCCTGCCCCTTCTCTGTGTATTTGAATTCAACCCAGGAGCACGCATCTTTCTTCAAACAGGTATCCACAGATACCCCATCACTTCTACTTAAACCAAGTAACTTCTCTTTCAGGGAGCATCTTGTGTCTGCACATGCCTTGCTGGAGACATTTGCAGACTCCAAGGCTGCATCAGGGTGAGTAGGCATCCGTTCTGAAGGCATGACCATCTCACCTGCTGTCCTTCAGGTGGGACAACAGCACTGAGGCACCAAGGCTCAGCAGACGCAACCTGCTTGGATCCCTGGTCCTGGAGGATGGGAGCCACTGCCAGCAATTACAGGTAATTAACACTTTACTGGTTACTAACACCAGCTGCCAGCTATCTACTCTTCCTTTCTCTGTGTGCAGAAGAGCCAAGCTGATGCTCTCCCATCCAAGCAGAGGACTGTGATGTAGGGAGATGTTCCAGCCTTTGAAGGACATCTACACTGCAGCACCACAGTGGGAGGACAAGAAACTCATAGCTGGCTGCAGAAGTAGCCTCACAGCCACAGGGGCACAATAAAACCGATCACTCCATGGTGTCACCCACAACAATCAAGTAATGCTCCGGTTCAGTATGTGTTTCCCTGGTGGCTGATCACATGGGCTTTGATAACTCTCCTGTGACGTTGACCTTGATTTTGCATTTATCCCTATAGTCCTCATGTTTGGATCATCCCTTCCCATTTTTCAACCCCCCCTGCCAAACGAAGCGAACCAAAGTAGTCCGTTAACACGATTTGTCACTTTTTCCAGGATTTCATAATTTCATATTGTTTCTCTTCTCTTTCTATTCTCTTTTTCTTCTCTGTTGGGAATTGGCCCCGGTCTCTTGACTTTTCTCCTCTTAATGTTGACCTCTGCTGTCATTTCTCATGGTTTTGTCTGAATCCTCTGCAAAGTTATGTCATCTTATAGCTCGTGGTGCTCAGCCAGCTTCAGCCAGCTGCCTCCTCCTGCCCTATGCAAGGCGATTCTCAGATGGTGAAAAGCTGTGTTCATCATCTGTAAAGCCTTTTCCTCACAACTTCACTGTGAGGGGTATTAGTGGGATAAGTATTGAGATTGGGGAATTCCTTGCCCTAATTGGAGCTGGCTGCCAGGGTTAGCTGGGGGTCAGCCAACTGCCCCTATTCCCCAGCTGCAGTAAAACTCTGAAGCCTTCATCCTGCCATGCTGGGGAAAACACTGGAGCCGGGATGCATCAGACCTTTACAAATGTAAAACTGTATCTGCAAATGATCGTGATTTTAAATGGCACTGTAATGTTATTAGCATCTGCTAGTATGAGCACAAAAAGCAGACTGGCAAAAAAAAAAAAAAAAAAAGCAATTTGAGTGGGTGCAAGTGGAGTCGCTTTGCTCTTCTGCAGGGTAGAGATTCACATTTCACAAGTGTGATGACTTTTATAAGCCTAGCTGTTCATCCTTGTTCTGTTGTTAGGTCACAGCAAGTGTAGGAATACGCAGCCATGCATGGTTATAGCCATGTACATTGTGATATTATTGAAGGGATATATGCACTCGCACATTTTTGTATATATTAACATACACCACAAGGTCACCAGGGAGTAGTGGCATGGCCCCAGCACAGCCGTGGCCACCTGGGAAGGAGGAGCCAGGGCTTGTCCTCAGCAGCTCCCAATGGAGACCTTGATGAAATGGCCACCAAGAGCCCCCCTGGCCACCGCAGAGGGACAAACGACACCAGGGACAGCGAGCCCAGCCTGGGGACGACTGCACAGGGCAGATGCAGCACTCCCCGGTCCTGCTGCTCTGTTAGCAGATTGCTGTTTGTGTTACAGAATATAGGTTGTAAAAGGACAACCTGCAACAGGAATGAGTCACGGCTGCTGCTGGGGCAGCCTCGTACTTCCTGATGCACCTGGCGGCCACCCTGCAAACGTGAACTTGCAATAACTGCTTTTTTTGGCTTCATCCATCTGCCTGCACATCACTGCACCCCTAAATGCAGCTCTCCCAGCTTCCCACAGCTGCGGAGGAAAAACAACGACACATGCATGTTACTCGCATTGCGTCGGGCACAGGTCAGCTTGTGTGTTTGCATTTGCTGCCCGTCTGAGCTCTGCCTTTTCTGAGGAGACTTCCTCACGCAGCTGAAGGAGACATGAAGCAACCTGCAATCTGTCATACTGGTGTGAATCTGGAGCAGGTCTCTTGAGGTTAATAACGTTACTCTGCATTTATGCTAGTACGGCAGGAGAAATTGGCCTTAGACTTAACAGGACTGTATTAACACCCTGCCTCCTGGAATATCTGGATAGTAACATTTACAAAAGCAAGTGACTATAAAGGCTAATTCTTTTAGCAAATCCCCCATCGCCCTCAATAGGAAATAGTTTTGATTAAAGGTCACCAAATCTGGCCCCAAATGAAGAAGAAGCGCGAGGCTGTCAGCAGAGCACACTTGCACTTGCTGAGACCCCCCCTTCACCTGCGCTCTGAGCAAGGTGCCTCCCCCTCAGTAACCTTCCCGGAGGTGCTCATCGCCTCGCGGTGACGATGCGCTTGTCCGAAGGGGGCACTTCAGTGACACAAGGGCAGACTCGCCAGCTGAGACTGCATACCCTACAAAATGCAATTTTTTTTTGCTGTTGTTTTAATTACAGCAAAACCGAGCTTGACGATTGTGGCGAGCCCTTGAATTAGAAAGTAAATTCCCAATTTCTTGTCAAAATCAAAATGGATACTTTATAATAGCATGAGATCATAATTAGAAGAGCGGTTACACATATATTTGCTATTTTCCCAGAACATGGTTTGAATCTTACTGGAGCTAATTGGAGCGCTAGCCAGCTTCCAGGCAAGCACTGCACTTTGCAAAAGCTCTTTTCCTGTTCCCTCTCTCCCCGTACATCTGGATGAAGAATTCCCATCCTGCATGGTGAAACACAGGAAAAATCGCTCTCCGTTGCAAGACCTGTTTCTCTATTCATGTGGCCCCAGCTACTTTAACTGATGAATGGCACTAGATCCTCAAACATCAAATTAATTTGTTGTTTCTTTCCTTGCTCCCTTACTTCCAAGCCCAGCAGGCAACTCGATCCTGCAGAAATCTTGCAGGAGGGTTTGGAAGCAGCCGCTTATTTCTCTGGTTAGGTCTGGCACAGAACTTACCTGCTGCTTCTTGCTGCCATTTCCTCCCTCATCTTTTTAATGTCGCTCTTGCATTTCTCAATCTCCACTACTTTCAGGCCTTCCACTGTCAACAAAAGAAAACACCAGGGGTGTTACCATGGCGAAACCCGAAGGCTCTCGTTTCACAATTGTGCAAAATTTCAAAGGGCTTTAACAGGGGGGCTGTCCAGCGAGGAAGTAAGCGCCTACAGCCTGCCCCGGCTCTCACACACGCAGGTGCTGCCAAAGCGATATATCTTGAAAACCCATAGGCATTCCTGGCTGCCAATTTTAGATAATAGCCTGAATATTTTAATTCACAGACCGGCTACAACGTCTCAGCTTTTCCATGATTGTTACCAGCAGCCAGCTTGTTCTGATGCCTTCACTTCTCTGCTGTACAGCACGAATCAAAGGAAATCCTGAGCAAAAAACCCCTCCCGTGATGGGTTGATAAGCGCAGTTAGGCAAATATGTCCTGGTAGGATTAGAATTCCCATTAAGATAAAAGGTTTTAATTTGAAAGTTCACGCAGAGCATTGAGGAGCTCTGAGAGGCATCGCTGGGTACAGAGAAACCAAAGTAAGACTGCAGGAGTGAGACAGGAGTGTTGAAAAGTTTTGACTGTAACCATTGATTTCATTTTTATAGGTATTGAAGATCTGTCACATGTTTTTGCCAATCAATTTTGTAATCAAAGGTTATTTCTGCACACAGCACAGAAAATCCTATATTCCCCCTCTCTGTGTAATTAGGAAAGCCACAAGGCAAAAATTTTGATCGCCTGTTTGTGCTGCAATGCGTTTCGGTGCACGTCGCTGGGAGAACCCTGAGCAGGGCGAGTGCGACAATATTCTCCCTTCTCCTCTTGTGAACTACCAGCGTGTTCAAGGACGTAACGTGGCACCGTTTATTAGGGACATGTCATTCACATGTAGTCATTTCACAGCTCATTTGTTTATTGAACTCATCGCTTGCACGGCCAAGCTGTGGTTCAGGGAGCTCAAGGGAAGGTGCAATGGTCCGATCAGCGTTCAGTCACTTTCTTAGAAAATAAGCATCAAAATCATACTGATCTGGAGGGGAACACGTAAATGATAAAAAATTGTCTTGGAAGGACAAAACTCTGCAGATAAGCAGAGATCTCATTTCTCTATGCTAGTAACGACAAAGATTGCTTTTGGATGAAGAACCAGGAAAGGGGGAAGAAAACAGAAGTGTTTGAACCAAGCCAAAAATGTCATCTATCAGGAGAGGGGAGGGAAGGGAAAGGGGTTTGATTTACGCTTGATTATCGGGATACCCTGCACTTAAAAATCCCATTTCCAGATGAACATATATTTTTGTTTAGCACTGTTGAAAGTAATTTCTTTGAGTGATCACAAAGTGACAACAGCAGCAAGATACTGTCCTGCTTATTCAGTATCTGCGTTCTGGGGATCACGCTGTGCTTTCTTGGATACTCAGCTCCTGCACTGCTACTTATCCCTGTGCATCCACCTGGAAAAAGCTCACGGGCTGCCTAAGTGGTGGCTGGTGCCCATGCGAGGCGGTGGGAGCAGAGCAGGGTTACCAGACCGACAGGGTGGTGGGCAGGCGACTGCAGAGTGAAGAGGAGAAACGGTGCAAAATGGCAGCCCCGAGCATTTTTCCTATTGTGTCTCTTCAGCTTGCTTCCAAAACCTCTCCAGGGGAGCAGGGAATTTACATAATTATTTTCTTAAGGTAGATGTGAGATGCTTACAAATTGTAAAGGGTTTTGCCAGCTCCTTCATCCACGTGTATGCTGCTGCACGAAGGCTGGCACAGAGAGAGCAGAGCCGTGGCACAAAGCATTCCCAGCGCCTTCCCGGCATGGGAGGCCTTTTCCAAGGGGAAGTCACGAGCTTTAGACTGGATCTAAAAAATCACTTAAATGTTTTGGCTCCTTGAAATGCATCTCTGTGATGCGGTGGTCTCTGGACAGCAATGGGAAGGAAGCTGCGAACGTGCTGCGTGAGGTGCAGATGTCGTGGGCACTTTTCCCTGCACGCATGACCCCGCTGGGGAAGTCCTGGAGATCACACATGAGAGTGGTGGGAAAGGGATCTCTGAAGGAGGTGGGAGGGAAGGCAAAACAAAAGCACAATTCTTTTCCCGTTTTGCTTGCAAATGATAAATGGCCTTGTCATGTGCGCTGATGAAGGGCCCATTATATTATTCTGCAGCAAGAAATACCTTCTGAAAAGACCCTGTGCTGTCTAAAGAAATCCTTGGGCTGCGTCCAGCCCTGGAACAGGGCTCTTAGAACAATTTCTGGGATCCCTGCTCGAGTAAGGAGCCTGGGCTCTCCCTTCCCCTCCGCTTTACTTTATAAACGTGGAAGCCCGGGAGCTGCAGACTGGGCTCCATGGCAAATTCGGGAGGTCCCACCTCGAGCAGCTGGGTGCCCTTGCAGAGAGGCAGCCCGGGGAGCTCCTTCCCCCCGGCGGAGCAGCCAGGCAGAGCAGCAGGCTCCTTGTTGGGGGGCCCGGGGAGGGTTCTCCCGCAGCTGCTCCTTGAACGGGGCTTTTTCTTTTTCCCCCTCCCTGCTGACAAAGGCATCACTTTCTCCAAGCAGCTGCGGGGTCAAGGTAGCTTCTGGTTGGGGGAAATTTCGGGAAAACAACTTTTTCCATGAACCAGAAACTTTGTTTCTTTTTTTTTTTTTTTTATCTTTCCCTCAGACAGCCCCAGTGAGAAAGTGCTTTTTGCAGCTGTAGTGTCGGGGAGGTTTAAATGCTGCATATCAATGAGGATGTGGCCTTTGGTGTCGAAACTGCGCCATGTGACAGCGCCTTATTCATCCCCTACTCTGCCTTTCTTGGGTCTGTTCTGTGCATAATATTCTGAAAAATGACAAGTTGGATGCTGCCTGGAAAAAAAAGCAGAAAAGGAGCTCTTTGACCAAATGAACTTTACTTTGTTGTTGCACAGTAACTAAAAACAACCGTGTCACTGTCAACACACTAAACAAGCCAGGCGAGCTCAAAATGACACTGCTGCTGCCTTGCATGTGGCCAGGGGATGGCCAGTGCCGGGGAGGTGCAGACCCCTGTGCTCATGGCCCAGAAATCGCAAGACCACAAGAAGTACCCCCCAGGTGGGTTTCAGAGTATGCTATGGTGTGCATTGATTGATACTTCTGAGGTCGTACTTTATTTGTTCCTCACGTGTATTGTGCAGACATGCTGATGTGGTCGTGCTGCAGGGAAAAGCCTAACCCCATTTCAGGCCCATTCCCAGTAGGAGAAAGCAGAAGGAAGTGTGCAGCACACAATTATCAGAAATATATTCAGGTCTTATCCCTAATGCTGCGTTTTGTCAGCAGCAGGAACAAACCTGACCGTACTCTGATTAATAGGCAGCACTTCCCAAAAGAGAAAGTCTCCCCGAGAGACAAAAAGTACGACCCGCGTGGACATCCAGCACACTGACCTAAAGCAGAAGGCAGCTGCGTTACCCTCCTGTAATTAACAAAGAGCGTAGCAGGGAGTGCTCGGGCTGCAGGCGTGTTAGCAGAGCGATGCTTTGCGGGGAGACCCCCGCAGAGGTGTGGGGTCTGCCGGGCGCGGGGATTGATGTGGGGCTGGGGAAGGGGAGGGCAGGGGTCATGGGAGGGGAAGGGGTGGGAGAGCGAGGGTTTCTGCGACGCGAGCACAGGGACACTCACATTCAACCTTTTTCTCCAGCATTGCCAAGTGATTAGCTACTTCCGTTTTCAGTTCATTGATTTTAAAAACCCTGGAAAGAAAACCCTCATGTATTAATGTCATACAGTTAGCGCCGCGTCTACCCTAGCCACAAACTGCTAGAAACCTCTGCGCTCCTCAGAGGATCGATCGGGCCACTCGTGACTGCCGTAAGGAAAAGAAGATTTTCCATGGCAATGTTAAACTTTGGGGCAGAAAATCCACATTTCATTTTCAAAAAAACAAACAAAACCGATTTCGTTGTGGCTCTGTGAATGAGCTGCGGCTCTGCAACACTCCAGCACCCCCTCTCTCTGTGGTGACTTGCTGTGGTACCCCCCCGGGAAGCGAAGTTAAACCGATAATGCTCTGCCTGACAGCAGCGTCTTGGTGCTGGCACGCGCTGAAGCTCTCCTCCCAATTAAGCTGGTGATTTGCTGAGCTGTGGTGGAGTTGATCTGTTCTACTGAAACTAGCTGGGATGAAATTAGCAGCTATACTCATGTTCAGAAATCCTCGTTGAGGAGACACGTACGCGTGTGATAAAGGGAAAAATGGAACAAATCAGGTGGTTTTTCTGTTCTACAAAGAAGCGTTTCTTTTGCTTCCTAAGAGGGCAGAAGCACAACATAAAACGTTTATATTTAATACTTGATCTTCTTTTTTGATCATAGATAAGCCAGAATCACTCTTGGTTTAAGCTACCACATTGCTCTCGGCAGGAGGTATGCGTGTACCAGGCCTAAATTTAGCAGGAAGAGAGGGATTTGAAAGAGATCTTAAATGCCCCTCTACCTCCCATGAAAATTTCACTTCTGGCTGATAAAAGAAACAAAATTTTTAATAAATAATAATGTTCAGCATCCTACCTTGAGAACTGCTCGGCAATCTGTCCCAGTAAATTCTGGAACAATTCTTCTTTCTCTAAAATAACAGAAGGGAGACATAAGAGAAAAAGAAAGGAGAGGAGACACGCTCAGCATCCCTGCAAGGGGGCTTTGACAATGAGGCAGTTGGCCAAAAAGTCATTCCGGTCCTCTGAACGGTGCCAGCATTTGGGCACGCAGCTGAGTCTGTGCCTCCACCTTCCGCCTGCCATCCCCTGCCTGCAGAGCACAGGCAAGCTCTCCCAGAAGTTTTCTGGGGGTGCTGGCACTCTGAGAAGCATCTTGTTTGAGGGCAGTGAGAAGGAGACCCCCTCCAGCATCTCCCGGGTGGGATGCGCGGGGCCGGCTCCCTTGGACTCCCTCGGCACCATGGGCTACCCGTGAGCCCCAGGCAGACGCGGGACGCCGGTGCGCCCGTCCTGGACCGCGGGGTGCCCCGGCAGGGCACCGGCTCCCAGCCCCGCTTCCCCGCAGACCCATGGGGCAGCACCCAGGGGAAGGGGCTGGGGTGGGGACCCCACGGCTGCTGGGGCGGCTGAGCAGGGCTGTGGGGCTGGGAGAGCCAGCCCGGGGAAGCCCCGCTGGTGTAAACCGCGCTGTGCTGCAGCTGTTCTGCCTGCGGTGTGCACGTCCCCCTGGTTTCTCATGCTCTAGGAGCGGAAACATTTGCATGCTTTCGTACACACGCCACAGATCACCGAGCACCCGCTTATCCCCTGCGTAGAAGCACCCCGATGGTATTTCGGCAGCTACTTCTTGCACTTGTCACAGTGCCTCACGGGTGCAATCACCTGCACAAAATGCATCAGAGAGAAATGCAGCCCAGCACTCACAACATACTCTTAAATAGTAGCTCTTGTACCTGTTGAAAGGATCTGCAGTCACTCAGACATCAGAGATGCCAGAAATACTTGTCGAGAGCATTCAGCTTTCTGCATAAAGCAGTTTGGCTGCTACCCCCGGGTCTCCAAACCAGAGCAAGCGCTCTGTGCGCTGGAGGGCTCGCATCTAATCCCCTTGCTTTCGCTGCGACCCGACTCCCAGCGGAGCGGCTGGCAGAGCAAACGAGATCAGTTCTTATCACAGAGACCCATTTTCCAGTATTCTCACACAGACGAAAAAAAAAGAAACAAGCCTACCACTGAAAACCCGACTAAGCAAGCGCTGCGTCCTATTTAAGATGTGAGGAAAGCTTACCGTATGCAGCACCTGGGACGACAGGCGAGTCCGGCAGTGGCAATTAGCAGAGCCACCCGTGTCCTCTCCCTGCACTGCTGCTCAGCGCTGACAGCGGCTGGAGCGTGCGGGAGGCTGACAAGTCCCCTATAAACACCGGTCCAGTAAAAAAACAACCAATCTTACTTTCACTCCCTCCCCCTGTCAAAACTCACTTGGAGTACTAGGACATTCTCATCCCGGGAACAGTCAGCTGCAATCTGATGTTTATGGATGTAATAAAAGACTTTCAAAACGAAGATGTATGTTTTTATAACCCTAGGGTGCAGTACAGATATATGACTAAGAGTGGCAGCTCGTCTCATCTTAAAGGGACAACGAGCCATTCCTTTGCCCTGTTCCCTTCACAGGGGTGGACCTCGGGTACCCCCCGCTTATGAAGAAAATGAGCAATCGCACCAATGCCGTTTAGTCTTGTTTGTCCCCTCCTCTGTGAAACAGGAAGGCCAGGTGTCCTTTTGCTCCCTTCATTAGTGTCTGCCTGCTTTTCCTCACACCTCCGGGCAGGGCTGACACCCCAGGTGCCCTCAGCTCCCTTTGGCCTCAGCTGTTTTATTGTTTCACCACAATTTCCCCCCCGGGAAAGGGAAATGCCCCTGCACACAGCAGGGGCGGCTGCAGTCTGTGCACCTCTCCCCGGGTCTCAGCTCCAGCCCGCAGCAGCCCCAGCGCTGGCAGCGATGCTGGCAAATGCAGGTGCCCAGCTAGGCACCCTGCCTGGCGGGGTGCGGGCTTGGTTCCCCCGTATTTTCTGCCGTGGCCAAGCGATACCATGAGGTCAGAGGCGTCTGCCCTTTTCCTGCCACACTGTCTTATTCTCACATGTGCCTGTGCCCTTGGCTCGGGTGCCTGCCTGTGTTTCCCTTTCTGGGGTTTGTTTGGAGCTGGGCAGTCAGAGGAATTTAGAAAATAATCAGGCAGGTGGACAAAAGCCTCGGGAAGGGGAGTGTTTAAAGCCCACGTCCATGAGCCGCATCATACCGAGTGCCAAATTCACTTGGCAGCTCGGGTTAATTCGGGCTGCTGCGTGCAAGCCCTCGCTAGGTGAGTAATCCCAAAGCAGCTGCCCCGCTCCCCATGCGAGCGTCCGGGCTGCGCGGCAGGCAGCGATGGGCAGCGATGGGGGCAGCGGGGGGATTTCCCTTGTATGGTCTCTGCCTCTTCTCTCTCACCTGAGCCATGGGTGTGAACATGCCTCCCAAAGAGAGCCCGGAATACAAAGATTCAGACACAGTGATGAGCTTCTGTCGCTTTACCAGCAACAAGTATATTGCAACAAGCAATGTCCCTAGGGAGAAAACATGGGCTTTCCTCCCTGTGCGGTGGCCTCCAGCCCCATCGGGGCAGCAGCAAGGGCACGGCTCTCTCTGGATCTCCTCAGCTGCTTCCCAGGAGCCAGGGGCTGCTCGTGTTGGAGCCCCCACCAGAGGAAGCCGTAGATGGTGGTACAGGGAGAGAGGTGACCATGCTCAGCACATCTCACACACTTTTGGGTTATGTCCCTTGTGAGGTCTTTACAGGCTCGCTCAGCTAACCTTGTAGTGGTAGGAAAGCCCCAGCCCACGTTTCCCCCCATGTAAGAGCACCATGGGTCAGGCCCATTGAGCACCACAACAGCTCCTTCCTCCACGCTGTCAGAAGCATAGTAAACTTCTGTTTTATTTCTCAAGAGTGTGCTGCCAGCAGGATTTGTTCCCTTAATTGGCATTTTCAGCAATATTGCAGAGTGCCTGAACTCCAATTACAGCTACAGTGCAGCCATCAGTTTGCGAGCTTTGAGCCTGTTCTGCCTTGAGGACCCAGACCAGAGCCTCTCTGGTGCCGGTAGGGACAAGATGCCGTCTCAGAGGTGTTTTGCAGGCCAGCTGAACATGATGTCTGCTTGGGAGTTTAAACACTCCAAAGAAGGTGACGAGCAGAAGACAGCAGGCAATGCAGTGGCCCCGCAGGCTTGGCCCTGCAGACAACTGGCCCTGCAGTGATGCAGAGACCACTGCTGCCTCCAGCAGCCACTGAGTAATAACCTCTGTAATCCCAACCCTCTCCCCTGGCTATGGCCAGGAAATGAAGAACAGTTTCTTAGCAGGACTCTGGTGGATATCTCCTCCACTGGATGAAAGCCACTGCTTGTATTTTCCTCCCGAAGGATCGTATTTTCCAGTCCCACCTTTTACAGCCTTTGTTCTGCTGAAGCACGCACCACTCTCTTCCAGCTGCCTGGGAGACTGCTGGAAAGAGGTGCACCGGCTCCCACCGCTGTGGAAATTGGGGTGACCTTCTTTTGGCACACTTTTGAAGAAGTTGCTTTGGGAGGCAGAATCACACAGGCGGAGTTGTTTCAGAAGTGATGGCTAGAACAGAGCTTTTTTTTTTTTTCTTTTAATGAAGAAGAACAATTTCCCACTCTGCTTATTCTTCCTACTCTCAGCAAAATGTCAGGAATGCTTAAGATTAATGACAACCCATGTGAAAGAGAAACAGACACCAAGGAACACTCGTTCCATCACACACAGTTCAACTTTCTGCCTCTTTCCATAGCAGGCTCTGTCTTATGCTTTGGCAACCTACCACCAGAATTTTTCTTGCCCTTTCAGCTCAGATCTTTGGAAATCTTTGTTTTATAAAATGCAGGGAGGGAGTGGAGACCTTGCTGACACAGTGAGCTGCATTCAGCACAAAGCAGAGCCATGTGCTGTCAGCCGGGCTGAAAAATGAGGGCCCTGGGAAAGTGTGAGAAGTCATATACAGTCTTATAAAAATATACGGCTAGCTTCATGAGAAAAAAAAAAAAAAAAAANNNAAAAGCATTTTTTTTAGAAAGCCCTTCGACCGGCTTCTCCGCTGGTACACCTTGGTGGCATTCCCTGGCGCAGCCCCGCCAGCAGTCGCCTTTCTCTATCTCAGGGTAGGTGGATATTGGTTACACACACAGGGTGGTATGCAGATAAACGTGCTCCAGCTGAGACCCCACCTTCTCTGACCTGATAATGCATGCGTGTACTCCTGGACTAGCAGTGTGATGCTGCTCCTGCTGAGTTTGTTACAATAAGGAAATAGTTTAACAGACAGCTTCCTTCCCCTTAGCAGTCACGTGTGTCCCACAGCTTTGGCTGGTGACACAGGACCAGTTTATGGCTTGCAACAAACTTCTCTGTGATAAAGCTCTTCCCTGTTTTCTGGCTGCTTTCTGCTCTTCCTTGCTCTCTGCATGCACAAGGGTCCATCTGTTGCCTCTCCATGTCAACCCAGGCATCCTCCTACATTGCCTAGCTGTGCCCTTTCCTATAGGCATTTCTGCTGTGGGAACATGGGCACCTCAGAGAGTGGCTTTTGTTCCCTGCGCCTCTCCATCTATAAAAGACAGCACTTCGAGGCTCTGTGTTTTCTTGCATAACACAGGAGCCTAAACAAGAAAAAGCAACCAGCAGGAAAACAGCCAAACTGCCTTGCCCCTGTCCCAAGAGCCTCACCCATCTCTGTAAAGCATTTATTTTTTCCGGCCCCAGACTTTCTGGCTTCCTCCTGTTCTTCCCGTGTGCTCTCCATTCCTAAGATGATCTTAACCTCTTGCCTCTGTCTCTCATATCTTCCCATTTTACTCCTCCAGATTGTGTCCAGAGCTGATGTTCCCCTCTCTCCCCAGGGCAGCCCCACAAGGTACAGCCTGGGGTCCTGCTCAAGCTGCCTAGGAGTGAGTGGCAGGAGATACTGCAGTTGCACGGATGAGGGTTGCCATGGGTCGGATGCTCTATGGGAACTGCCCCAGGCAAATGCTCTGCTCCAGTGCCCGAGAGCTGCTGGCCTGAGCCTAACACCAGCATGCAAAGAAAAATGGTAAAAGTGCCACTTCAGTCCTGCCCGTGGAGGACAACACTGCTGTGCACTGGGGAACATGTTCCAGATGCCGTCTTTCATCCAGACCTCCTTTAATCTTGTCAGGTGTATTTAAATATTTATTACACTCCGAGCTACTATGCCCACAACAGAAATTATGCTCCCTCCTCAGCCATTTGGAAATAACACAGGGTTCAAACGCAGTGCTCAGCTTTCAGCAGAGGTTTGCTGAGAGATGAACAAAGCACTGCAGGATGGGCTTTCAAACATGGTCTGCAATGCCTTAGCAGAACTGAGGCTCTGTGCTGACTCAGGTCCAAGCTAAGCACTTCAGAAGTCCCCTGGACCCCAGCCATTCCACCTCATCTTCAAAAACTTCAAAATCTGGGGACAATTTTTTTTTTTTTTAACTTTCCTCCAGAATACTTTTTATTCTGCCATAGCTACAACCACAACAGAATCATCTTTCTTTCTTGCATCACAGCCACATAATTTCTGTGTGGAAATGATCGCAACCTCAGTTTTAGCAAATTCAGTTCAAAATGGTTGTTTTACCTGAGAGCTGCCCAGTGGCAACAGGTATCACTTTGTATGGAGACCTGGAAGAGTCAGAGAGGGTTGATGTTAGCAGTGCTGAGAAAGCAGCTTCTATTTCACATCTGCATTCCCTGAGAAGGAGGAGAAGTATCACAGAATTGCAGAATCACAGAATCACAAGGATCATCGAGTCCAACTCCTGGCTCTGCACAGGACCACCCAAAAATCAGACCCTATGTCTGAGAGCATCGTCCAAACTCTTCTTGAACTCTGTCAGGCTCAGTGCCGTGACCACTGCCCTGGGGAGCCTGTTCCAGTGCCCAACCACCCTCTCAGTGAAGAACCTTTTCCTAACACCCAGCCTGACCCTCCCCTGTCACAGCTCCATGCCGTTCCCTCGGGTCCTGTCGCTGTCACCAGAGAGCAGAGATCAGCGCCTGCCCCGCCGCTCCCCTCGTGAGGAAGCTGCAGGCCGCCATGAGGCCTCCCCTCAGTCTCCTCTGCTCTGGGCTGAACAAACCAAGTGGCCTCAGCTGCTCCTCATACGTCTTGCCCTCCTGACCCTTCACCATCTTTGTAGCCCTCCTTTGGACACTCTCTAATAGTTTTATGTCCTTCTTTTACTGCAGTGCCCAAAACTGAACACAGCACTCGAGGTGAGGCCGCACCAGTGCAGAGCAGAGCGGGACAATCACTTGTGACAGTCACAGAATATCTGAACATATTCTAAACCTGCTCAAACCCTGTCAGTTTAAATGTGGAATGGCCACTTTTTATGTACACTTAACCCTCGATTTACTGCTGAACTAGACACAAGGAGATCTTTCGTGTGAAACAAACATGGTAAAAGTGCCTCCTCTTTGGCAAGTCTTGAGGGCTTGCAGACTGAGAGGGTGAGGAGCTCTGGTAGGTCGGAAGGAAGCTCCAGTGGTGGGGACTGTGCTCACAGCACCCAGTGCAAGAGGTCCCTCCCAGCTGCTGGGGCTCCAACACGTGTTGCCAGTGGAGGTGACACGAGTGACAAGTAATGATGAAATTCGCGATGAAATAAGTAACAGTAAAAGTAGCAACTGTAAGCAGTCAGGGTAAAAAGAAAAGTGCAAGGCTGAGCAAGCAACAGGAAGCCAAGGAGAAAAAGAAAAAGGGATCTGGAGACAGGAAGGGTGAACGCCAGCGTGGAAGAGGCTTAACCTCATCAAAGACTTTGACTTCACTTGCAGCTGATGTCACGGTTTGGTCCTAACAGAGCAATAAAGGAGCCAGGGAACAAAGGAGCTGGGAGCCTTGACAGCAAACAGAGTGGGATGGGAACAGATGTTCTACATTAAATACTTAAAAGCAGTATTTTTTCCTCAGACAATCACTCGTACTTTAATAACAAGCAAAAATTTTCAAAACCAGCAGGCATCAGCGTTATAAGCCAGCGCACAGTTCTCGCTGTCACCTCCCTCCCCTGGGGAGCTGCTCACCTCACGCTGCCTACAGGAGGCATCCGCAGCCCAACACCCCCTCTCCCTCAGGCATGACCCCTTTTTGAAGAGCAGGTTTAGCAAGGCTTACCTCTCCGAGTTCGCAGGCATCGTCGGATCAATGGATACCATACAATTGTCTGCTGTCAAGAGGGAGATGGTTGTGTTTCTGAAAAGTAAAATTCCAGAGAGGTGTATTTGAGCGAGAAACGCTGGCTGAGATCCTGTGCTGCCGCGTATGGCGCGTGGCCATTTTCCCTCGTGCAGCACTCCTGGCGTGGCCTGACGGACCCATTCTAACTTGGTGCAGAAAGGGTCAAAGCACAGGGCAGGGTAGGCTTGGTGTTTCACCCATTTCAATTACCAGAGATGTTTCTGGCAAAACGTTAAGCGTGATCATCTTTGATCTCAGAGCAAATTTTGCTCCCTGATAACTCTTGCATACTGTTGACTCATCAACTAATAATTTCTGTTGAAAAGCTATGTTTTGTGATACGTTGACTAGGTAGCTATATATTGGCGCACGTTATACAAATGACTACCAGTCTTTAAATCATCTAGTTACTCCCTTACCAAAACAAACAAAACAAATGTCTTGCTGAATATGGGGCCTTTATTTTCATGTTGTGCTAGGTGTGATATCATAGGTTCAAATATAAGCCTTGGAGGTTTGCTCTGGCTCAAGGAGCCTGATTCCAATGAATAGAACTGTGGAAGTCCTCCGCTGAAAATAAAATGTGCCTTGAACACCTTACTCATGAATGACTGTGACTGCTAAACAAAGTTTCCTGTTTGATGGGGTGGAACTGTTTGGCATCACAGGCAAAAGAGAGTTACTAATGCCTTTAATGTCAAATGGGAGTCAACAGCATGGATAAACAGCAAAGGGCATCAATTCTGTCCAGCATCCTATGCAAATTCTGAGCCTATGCAAATATAGACTATTTTATCTTTCAGTCCTCAGAGCTGGAGTCATGCAACAAACCCATGACTAAGGGACTGACTTATTTTTTCCTGTGCTTTCTTTGTATCATAAACCTGTATGTACAGAGGTAAACACCATGGTTCACTGTGTGCTGCTGTGCATCTGCCTGGTGCTGCTTGAGGCCCACACGCAGAGAGCAGATGCCCTCTGGGAGGGGTGGGTTTGTGACCTGGCTGAGGGACTGCCCTCCCTTTATTCTATAAAATGGTTCTGCTGGGATATTCCATTTGACTATCCCATACCTGGTATTAGCCTGTAACATATCTAAATATAGGGCTTATCACCTAGTGACAATGCTTCTCATTGTCCCCAGGTTCTTCCATTAAAATGCAGGTTGTAAAAGTACTGTTGCATTGCTCTCAATAAGGGAAAAAATGTAGTGCTGGGTATAACTGTGAGGCACGCAGAGCCCATATGTACCCGGAGCTGGGCTTCTGCACTTGCTGTTATTTTTGTAGAGTAGCTCTGTTCTGTTCAAGGCGGCTAACCACCTGCCAGGGCTTTATGCACTTTTCCAGCTGGGGCTGTCTGTGTTGCCCCAGCTTCTTCCAGCAGACTGGAACAAGAGAGAAGCCTGGAGAGAGGTAACCAGATCACTTGAGGCCTGGCTTTAAAATGTCCCTAGAAGTAACAGAGCAAAAGTGAAATGAATGTCATAAGTGAAAGACCTACCTTGGTAACCCTGTTGCAATGCAGAAGAGGTCCATAATATCTCTGGAGTTGCAGTATTTACTGAAGATCACCTTCCAAACGGAACGGCAGCAGGGAGAAAATGAATGCAGAGGAGAGAAAGGACAGTTAGTACCCAGTGAGAGATGAACTCTATTCAGGCTTGAACTGGGCCAATTTTAAGGCTCATCCTACCATTCCAATTATCTGATTTGACTCGTGAGCTGGAATATTTCTCTACTCCTGCTTTAATACCTTTGCTTTTTTTCAATAAGACAAAGAAAGCTCTGGAGTCCTAATTGTGCTGTTCAGAAGTAGAGCAGTAATGTAGGAGAACTGACAACAGAAGGTATCGCATAATACAGTGGAGTTGCAGGATGGCAACAACCACAAATGTAATGAAGCAACAGCCTGGATTTAGGAAGAAAACAACCCAGATTTAGGGAGCTCCTTGGGTGGTATAAAGGTGCACTACTATTTGGATTATTCCAACTTACGCTCTCTGTAAGCAGACAGGAGCATTTTTTCCCTCTGGTTGTGTCCAGTTCCTTGCGGTCTACCAGGCTGCGTTGTTCCTGTTGCTAGGTCAGAGCTCGGACCTTGAAAGGCCAGCAGCAGGGTTGGGAACACAACATTCGTTTGATCCCGTTGCAGTACAGCCCTCAATGGCACAATCCCATACTCCTGGTAGTACGGAGATGTCGCATGAGGCCCAACCCAGACCTCTGCTGCCCATGGCGAAGCCACAGGGAGAGGCTGTGGGATGCTCTGCCAGCACAGAGGGCTGGCATCTGCTAATGGCTTGGGAGAACGCAAACCCTGGGAGTTTTGGAGGAAGTGCCAGGCCCCGGAGAGGCTGTGCTACAGTGAGCACTGCCTCCAACACTTTCCTCTGCCCATGCCCACCTCCATGCTGCTGTCCCAGCATGGGCTTTTCTGGCTTCTTGTCTTGTCAGCCCCTCAATTCACCTTACCCACCCTGACTCTCCTGCACTGACATGGCCAGCCTGCCCTCAAGCTCCATCTCTGTGCCCACCTAGCCCTGCTGGGGTCTAGGCTGAGATTGATATAAGCACAATTTTTGGAGCTAGAGATTAAGGAAACCTATCTCACTGTCCCTCCTCCTGAAATATTGGAGGAGTCAGGACAGAAACACAAGGTCTGGCCACCCTGGCTCAGTCCTGTTGTGCGTGAGATATGATACACCAAACCCTGATGCTGGAGCAATGCTTCGGGTCTCACTTTGCACTGGTGGTTAAAAGCACCCTTATTTTTCAGCTAAGCATCATTAGCTGAATGACATCGGTCTCCTCAAGAGACAGCTGTGACTGGTACAGAAGCATACACTTACCTTCCCTGTCTTCCGACCTAGATGAAGTTACACCAGGTAACATATTTACATTACAAAAAGTCGAGGCAATTGATTGTTGGGGTGGTTAATAAGTGTTAGTGAGGAAATGGGTAGGATTAATTCCCGGGTGTGTTCTAAAAGGCTGTTTTGTTAACTGCCTCGGTGATTTACCCTTGTTTATTAAAATACAGTAGCAATCAAAGCAATAAAACATAGCTAATTGGGTTCAGATAGCATGGAAACCCTGCTCTGAGCAGAACACAGCATCCTGTTGGAGTGATAGCTGCTAAAATTGGCTGACAGAATACTGGGAGGCTGTTCCTGTACCAATAACTTGTATATGCAGCAGCTGAGCAGATGATGTTAATTGCGTCTGAACACAGGGTAAAGGCTTGTGTTGTGCTGGGAGTGCTATTTCAGGTATTGAGATTTCTTTTTCTGGAAATCAATTATTATTGACTGGGACAGATAAGAGAGGAAAAGATTAAAAAAATATTCAAAAAACATTAAAGGTAAGAGAGCCAGTCTGACTCATTGAAAGCAGTAGGAGCTTTCAATTCATTGAGGATGAATGTTAATGCTTCCTTTTACTCCAAGCAATAGTGAAAGAGTGGGAAGAAGAAAAACAAAGACTGTAGATATTATTTTCTAGATTATGAGCTATCTCCATACATGCTATTTATCTTTCCATACTTGGCATTTTTATTTAAGTTCACTAAAAGTGGATTTGTGAATCACCCACTGTACTTTGATACTCATCTCAGGATGTAAATGGTTGTTCCCAGCTGCTTTTTTTTTTTTTCTTTTCTGCTAATCAAAGAGCATGTGCTACTAAAGTTCTCTGCTTTTGCAACCTGCTGAGCTTTTCTGACCAACTTCCTTCTCTTTTAAAACAAAGCAGACAGCCTCAAACATTTCCCGGGACTATGCAATTGTTCCTGTTATTGCTTGCAGGTTTATGTTCCCAATAAAGCCAATGTCAGTTGTGCTGATGGAATATGACTGGAATGTATTTTGGAGAGACGGGAGTACAGTGCTGTGTACTATTGATGGCTCCAGCATGGTAAAGGAATCCTATTTGCCTCAAGTCCATTATCATTGCAGGGACATTATCACCATGAAGCCGATACAGTGACATTTGGCTTGTAGCCGTACTTCAGCCAGCTGGGACATATGGTTTCTCCTGTGACCAGGGAAGGTGGCTGACCTGCAGCTTTGAGGATAGGCAGCCTTGTTGGCACTGGGTGGAGAAATGAGCATCTTTCACAGTCCCATGGAGATGTCCTTGGCTGGGAAGATGTCCTGAAGCCATTGCTGTTTGGCCTGGGTCTCCAAGACGATACTTTTCTGGCACCACTTGTGGGTCTAATTCAGACCCATGGTCAGCACTGAGGGACTTCACTGCCCTTCAAACCTGTCTCAGCTGTCTCTGACCCACAGTCACCGTCTTGGTTAGGTCCCTGCTCCTACCCTGGGTGGCAAGACAGGCACCGCCACGGTGTGTCACAACACCTCACCCCCGCTACCATTGCCCGGCGCTGGAAGATACCGCTAATATGGACAGGACTGAGACCTTGCTGTGGAGCAAACAGAGGCCAAAGGTAGGAGACCGCAGCAGTTTCTAGAGCTGTGGTAGTGGGGTCAGGTCTTGCATGCACAGCACAAGACACTCTGTTGTCAGTGTCCTTTCTGAAGAAAAGGCAGAGCCATGATCATGTAAGCAATCTCGCAGAGGTGATATACTGCATGGGGAAGGAAAACTGAGGCTTCTGCTTCAGCTTGCAGATTGATGACTTGAATGCCACTAAGAAAATCAGCCCTATATAAACCCTTTTAATTGCATCTCCATTGGATTTGTGCCAGGAGGGAAAGAATGTGTTCCTCAAAAATGATGCAGCATCTGCAAACAATTAGTTTCTCCTCTTAGAGAGTTAACGTTATTTCATATTTCTGCCCTTTTTTCCTGTTAGCACAACTTCTACCATGTGTAGAAAAATTACAGGAAAACTAGTCTTCCCTGAATGCTTAGTTAGTTTGGTCATTTTAATAACTCTCCATCAAGAACAAGAAGTAGCCATCTGATTTAAGCAGGGAACACTGCCTGCCTGCCTTGGAGAGTAACGCAAAGAGGGAAAAAGCAGAATGAATAATAACTGAGGCTTTTTGGAGTGGAAATAAGATGTTGATGAAGCATGCATGACTGTGAAGTAGGACAGCGTGACTCAAGTGGGATGCCTGGTTCCTGGCCCAAAGCTCACTTCTGTGGGGCTGAAACTGTGGGCTGCTTTCTCTCCTGGAGTCAGTTCTGCACTTTTTGGAATGTCTTCCTCTGAAATAAGGGGTCAGTCTCTCTTAATCCATAGTATCCACCTCTGGTATGGGAGAAGGATTTTAAAGCCTCTCTCAGAAAGAGCAGGGATTAAGAGTCCTTATATCTGGCTGGCTTTCTCATTCAGAGGAGCAGTTTAATATTAAGGACCATGATGGAGATATTACTAAGGGACCACAGTGCGCATACTCTGTGACCTACCAGTTTACAACTAATTACATTATATTTTGCTTTGAGATAGGATGGGTAAAAACACGGCCTACAAATCCAATTTCTGTTCTATATTTGATCCTCAGAACAACTAATCTTCTCTGTACACTGCAAACCCTGTCCAGAACATTATCCTGTCCTGATCTGTTGTTGGTAATTGGGTTTCCTTCCAAGTATTTAACTAGCTTTTGTTTGTTTGTTTGTTTGTTTTTTACCCTAGTAAAACTCCTAGATGAATAATGCAGGAATATTTTCAAAGCCAGTCTATGCTCGTTTTGCAGTCCTACTTCCTTTTGCCTGCTGTATTCAAGACTTTTAGCACTTGCTGGTATTTTTCATTTAGCTCAGTGAACAATGTTCAGGGTAAGAGCTTAAAGTGTGGAGGTAAAGCCATCTAAAATGGTATTCTCTGACTAACAGGACTGAAGGACGGTGTGTCAGAAAAGAATCTGGTAAAACTCAGTTATGTATCTCTCATGGACTATGGAAACTGTTGCTGCTTCTGTAACAGCAGCGTTCACATGGAGGATTTCTGAATGACGCAGAGGGCTGATGTGAATTTCTTCATTGTGATTTTCCCTTTCTCTCCAGCAGTCTTTGTTGTCCATGTCAAAATGAAGCAGGATTCAGAGCTCTTCGTCACAACTCTGTAGAAACCACTGGAAGGAACTCATTTTTCTAGACAAGTAAGCAAATAGATCTTCCTCAAAAAATAGTGATGAGTACCTGCCTTATCAGGCATAGTTCCTGATATTCAACAGAAGCCTTACCTAACACCCCACATCTAAACATCTCCCAGGCTTCTTGTTCTTTGAATTCAAATACAAGCATTATAGCATGAGCCCAGCTATCTCTAAACTGTCTATTCTTTATTTATTGCACTAATTAACAGTAGATATTTGGAAAACCACTCCATTTTTCTGAGCTTGAAATGTAAGACAGCATTAAAAATAGTTTGCCAGCTTTGCCATCTGTTTGATGTGGTAGGAGCTTCACTAAGAGGGGAAAAGAAAATAAGTGCGCGTGTGCACGGGCCTGTGTGGGAAAGAAAGAGTGAGAGCCCTCGGATTAGAATCTGAACAAAAAATAAAAGCTCCCCGAGCTCTCCAGACCCTGCCTGTGTTAGGCAGTGAGGAACACGTCAGACTTTTTTCTCTCGATGGCCAGAGCTCTGCAGCCCTGCTGGTTCACACCTACCTCCGAGCAGTGGCGCGGCTGGACAGCATTCGTTTCAACACAGCACCTAAGTGAAACGTACTGGTGGGATTCATCTGATGTAACTCTAAGCGTCTACAGGCTAGATGTCTCATCCATGTTGCTCGGCGAGGCGCCTGCTATTGCTGGTAGAGAAAGAGGACCGCTTCCAAAGGAAAAAGCAGCCCACGCATCTCCAAAACCCAGTTTAAGATGGGATGAATCATCCTCTGGAGATACCACCCGCCTCCCCAGTGCCTGTAGGGGAACCTGCATGACTAGCTTGGAGCAGGCACCACTGACTTTTAGGTGACTATGGTTTATGTTTAAGTGGGCTAAATCCTGTTAGTTTCCTAATTATATACATTACCCTGAAATGAGAAGCAGGAGCCAGACAGAGCTGATGCATCAGGATCCTGAGGCATGTGGCTGTATGGTAAGTTGCAATTCCCATCCTTTATAACATTCCTGAACAGAAAGCTATGGGAAAGGAGATTTTTCTCTTTTTAGGAAAGAGAAAATGTCCACGATGAAATGATACGTGTGACACCCCCCCGTTTCCCAGGGCAAACTTGGATGTCCATTGAGAAGGACGATATGGCAGAGGCGCTCTCTGTCACTACAAGGAAGGATCTCATTACTTTTTAGAGTTGTTGGGGCTTGCACAGGAAGGAGGTTACGTTATAGAGAACCTTGTGCAACCTATTGACTACACTAGGGGACATATTGACAATATTCAGTCTTTCAGCACTAATGATTAATGGCAGAATACAACCAGGAACTAGCAAGGCTGATTTTGAGAGGCTGAGCTGAAATTTTCTTAGTTTCTACAGAAGACATGGAAATATTTCAACCTTTGACAATTATCTGAAATGTTTATACTCTAGCTTCTACTAACACAGAAAGGGCACACAATCGCTTCTAATGGAGTACTAAGTGCAATTAACCCTGTAGCGCAGTAATGCATTAGGCTTGAAATGTTTCATAAACTGGGTAATAAGGATGCTTTAGCACCAAATGTCACTAAATGTGAGCTAAGCTAGGCTGCTTGTTTCAAAAATAATCCTCAAAATAATGATGTCTGACATTCCAGCATGCTTGATAATATAGGCCTGGTAGAAGTGTGATGTTAGTCAACAGGGTAAGGAAAAGCAGCGAGAGGTGAAAAGCCAATTTGCAGCTGTAGAAGTTAACCAGAAAGGTGCTAGAAACAAAATGGCTCTGTCTTGTTTGTACTATGCCAAAAGAGTCGCATGTGAGTAACATAAGTTTCCATGGTTTGCTTGTCCAAATCCTTAAGTAACACTAGCAGGAGGGTGTTAAACTTACACTTCATCTTGGCTAAAGTGAGCATGGACTGCAATAAATACAATAGCCTACATGTGGCCACAGAAAGATCAGCATGGATAAAGGAGACTTTCTGGTTGATGGGCGTTGAAGGATGATGGAGCCACACTGGAATTATGGAGCAGTGCTGGGACTGTGGTTTGGCCTCCTCCATGCTCAGAGGACCCCTCGCTGGGGAGGAAAGAGGGGAGGATAGGGGAGAGAAAGGCCTCAACTCTGACATTTTCTCTCACTTTTCTAAAAGCCTGTTTTGAAGCCATTTTTACTCTTTCAAATGTTTACATACTCTTTAGGTGCAGTAACGTGATGGAGTCTGACAGAACCCACTGATTACTTTTTGCTGCTTTACAATGAGAACATCCAGCAGCCGCCTTGAGCTCACCAGGGCCAACTACAGTCGGAGAGCCAGAGCCAGGGCTGGCCAAGACGTCTGGCCAGACTCCAGCTGCGCTACCTTGCACCCTGCATCACCCACAGAGAACTGCCAGTAGTAAGAAAATGGCCTTGGTCCCACAAAAACATACTTATGCCTCACTAAGGAGGCTAAAGATGATTTTGACATTGGAGGAACCTGCAAATGGTGGCCAAGCAGAGCAGCCCCAGGAGGTGTCCACGTCCGGGCTGCCCGTGACCCTCTCCTCTGCACACCCTGGTGTATTGCCCTGAAAACCAAGGTGTATTGCGCCAAATCCTTGGTCTGAATGGACGTGGGACAAGGACACAGGCGGTGCAAAGCATGCTTGCCCCCTGTGCTAAGAGAGTCATGGGGACTGTGTTGCAGCAATGAGGGATGCAAAGACATTTAATGGCCTTGAGCTGATCATCATCACACCACTATTTTTCTGCTGTGTTTTGTTTTTAATCTGAATCCAGTTTGGCATGTTAAAAATAGCACGTTGAGCTTTGGAAAAATCTGTTGGGTTTGCTAGAGTCTAGGCATTTATACCACAGTGGCTGCTGCTGTAATTAAAAAGAAAAGCTCACATGACAGAAACTATTCCTATGCGCTGACATTTCAGTGCAATAACCGCAACACCGAAACACAGTCTTCACTTTATTCTGCTCTTCGTGGACCTCAGGCCAAGAGGAGCAAGAGCTGTGGATATCTCGTTGTCCTGCTTGATGGGTCAGCATGGTAGACACTGAGAACAGTTGAACTCAATACATTTCTCTGAGGAAAATAAAGCTAATTTCTCTGCTCAGCATCCAGAATGACTCAGTAAACCAGCAGAATGACTCCAAAATTCTTTACTTGCTTTCTGAAGGGGAAGAAATACTACCCTGAGTGATTTCCTTGAAATTTAACAAAGGCAGCGGTCCTTCTAATTTTTCCAGTTCATTCAGTCTCTGTATCCTTGTTAAAAATATGATGTTGATTAAGACACTGGAAACAGAAATCCTCTCAAGACAAGCATTTTCTCAGAAGAACTCCTTACAACTGTGTGAGCAAAGCCACCACCCTGTGACATTTGAAAATGAGAGCCATGAAGCCACCCACCTGGGAATGTGGCCACTGGCTGGTTCTGCTTTCTCACCACTTTAATCTCAAAGGTCAAAACCAAATGTTCCCCAGTAGTTTCTGTGTGGAAAAAAATATATATAGGAGTGTTAGCTCTGCGCTGGTGGACTTTTAATTCGAAACAGACTTGACAGGAATTTTTCTTAAAAAAGCAGCCAAAGGGTTAATGACATTATGAATGAAAATAAGACCGCAGAGCTGCAGTTGGTGGCTTGCTCAAGTTTTTCAAGGCAAACCTCGCTCCTCCCCTGGCAGGCTGGGGGCTTGGGTGCTTGACCCCATCTAGTGGCACTCAAGGATTGAGGAGAAATCCCTGTCCACCGTGGTGCTGTGAGGTCTCCTTATCTTCCATGAAACACAGGCACCGTTCCCCACTCCAGCAGCTTCTCTTTCGGCTGGCAGCAAGCCCGGCTGTGCACAAGTGGGACATGGACGTGTTTCTCAGGTCTGTGAAGCCCTGGACGTGCATGCAAAGCGCAGAGGGAGGTAGGTGACCAGTCAAGTGGCTTATGAACTTCTGTACGCCTCTGGGCAACAGCATCTTTTAGAAATAGATAAATCCAGCGGTGCTGATTCCCCCAGGTGTGCATCCACGTGGCGTAGGCACTGATGAGGAGGGATGTTATGCCAAAACCCCGTTTTTCAATCAGCCCCAAGAACAAATGGCCTCTTTGAAGCGTGTCTGCACGGGGCACCGGTTCAGCACGCAGCTGTCGTGCTGTGAAGGCTTTGATCTTCCCTCTCCAGCCACCTCGGCAAGGCTGTCCCCTCCACCTTGCGCTTCTCTCGCAGCTCTGCCTCCACCAAGTCAGCAGGTGGCCATCCCACGGGGCCCCTGCTCCCCTGTCCCTTGGCCAGGACACAGCCATCAGCAGGCCAAAGCCTCCTCCTGGTGGACACAGAAGCCACTCTTTTGGTTGCGAGCACCAGCAGCGACGTTCCTGCTGGAGACATTTCCTTCCAGGGCTGAGACGCTGCCAGCCACCCAGTTCAAGCTGCCTGCTGGAGCTAGCTGCCCTGGGTTTGGGGAGGAGGAGGAACCCAAGCCCATGCTCGAGGCAAGCAGCCCCATCTCCAGCCCTGTTTGTCCCATGGATTGAGGCCATTCAACACCAGCAAACTCTCTTCCAGCTCTAACCACTGCAGCAAACCACTGAGCAGCATCCCTTTGCCCTCCCCACTTGTGCCTCTCTGGACCTAACGACACACAAACCTACTTAGCTTAGTTCAGAAACACAAAATTATCTCTTAGTAATTGCCACCATGACTAATCGTTCTTATAGCACGGCCAGTCCTATCACACAGCTCTGCCACGTCCAGCAAGCCAGTTGCAAGTTGGAGCTGAGCCCTTTCAAACTCAGCAAGCTCTGCTATAGTGAAGCTCATACCTCATTACCAGCTCAGCATTGATTTAATGAGTTCCCTTTAGAAGCCTCAAATATTGCATTCCTCGGAAGATTAAGGGCTGCTTTTTTCCTAGTGATGTTGTTACCGAGGAGGCATGAGGATCTGAGATATGCCCTGCTTACCCCTGGGTGAACCCCATTTACTCGGTATTTTTACAGCAGGAATGCTTCCAAACATTGCACAGATGGAATTTCACATCTGACAAAAGAAACAGATAACATTTATCGAGCAAAAAAATACTTAATGACGCCTGAGTTTGCATTTGCTTGCTCATGCGATTGTGCCTCTTCTGTGTTTTCAGTGACAAAAGTATTCTCCAGAGACTGGCTCTGTGAAATGCTCTTTTTTAAAAAATAAAAACTGAAAACCAGTGGAGATGACGGACGATGTGATTTACTAACACCTATGGGAATGCCCCATACGTTCTCAAAACAGCAAAACTCCCCAGGGCCCTGTTTCCGACGGTGGCTCCAGGGGTGCGCGCAGCGAGGCTGCCGGTGGCGGGGTGGCAGGGGGGTCCCCAGGGCAGTGACAGAGGGGACCGTAGGCAGTGGAGGCACACAGGGTAGGGCACGACCGAGCGTGGGCTCTGCCTTCACCTGGTTTCTGTGGTCAATGATACAAGAGAGGGAAGGGGAAGGGCATCTCTGCTTGTTTCTTTTTAAAGGAGAAACACAAGGCGCGGCTGGGTGAAACGACAACTTAGAGCAGGAGCACAAGGGATGGATATTTGGATTTTGCAAGTCAGAGCTTACTTGCTCGTGAGCCTCTCAGTGGCTTTCGCTCTATTTCATAAAAGGCACTCGGTCTGTGGCCAAGGAACTGCCGACAGAAAGAAGAAAAGGAGGACTGACTTACAAAAACACGGAGGCGTTTTTCTGTTTAAAAGCGGTGGGCTCTGCTCTACGGTGTGAGCTCTCTCCTTCAGCCAGAACACATTTTTCCTGCAGCTTCCCCTGTGCTGTGAACCGTGGCTAAGCAAACACGGCAGCCTAACGAGAGTTCAAGATTTGATTAACACCCATCGACATTTACAAACGGCTTCGCAAGGGCAGCAGGGCCCCATGGCACCGCTGCCGCACAGCAGCACCCAGCACCTGCCTGCCCTATAACTTCCCACTAGGAAAACACCCATCCTGCAAGCCCACTGGTGGGCGATCCCAAAACATCTCCATGCTCTCCAGCAGTGCTGGCCGGGGTGAAAGCCCGGGGAGCACCTCTCCGCAGGCAAAACTTTGCAGACGCGTCGAGAGTCTGCTCTTGGAGAGGGGTCCTGCAACGCTGCGAAACTCCCGCACAGGCAGCGAGCACCGGCAGCACCGGGCGCTCGCGGGCTGCCAGCCTCCCCTTCCCCTTTAAATTAAAATCTGTGTACAAAGCAGAAGCCGCTCAAGACCCCCCCTCCCTTTCGAAAGAGACTTGAAGCCCGCGGCGGCGCTGAATGCAGGCACGCGTCTCGCTCGCCTTACAGAAATAGGACACACAGCAAACACAGCCTGCAGCCGCCGCTGCGTCCGGAGACGCCACTTTGCGAAAAACAGCGAAAGTACCTTTTGAATTCTTCCATCAATATCCAAATAAATACACTTGGGCCGGTAAGTTGAGGAGGCAGATCCCATCTTGCTACAGTTGGGCTTTTACTGGGCCTTTTCCCAGCGTCAAACAGAGCAGAAAGCAAGGCTTATCCCACCAGGCTGAGCCACCGCTGCCTGGCAGTTTGGTGTCCCTGCTCCTCTGTGTCCCACTGCACTCTCATTCTGGGAAGGTCCCTCCTCTAACGTGCACGCATTTTGCTGTGTCTCTGTCTCTCTGCCACCTCCTTTTAGCTGTGCTCCCCTCCGAACCCAGCTGCCTCGGGCGGGCAGGGATGCGGCTCCAGATGCTCTCGGCAAGTGCCCTCTCCATTCCCATGGCAACTGCCCCTTCTGCCTTTCGGGCTGGGAGCTGCCGGCATCGCTCGGCACACACACAGCACTCACTGACGGGGGAAACCTCCTCCGTCGCTTTTATGCTGAAACAGGAGCGGAATTGCTAATTGGTGCCGACCCTTTCGGTGAGCTTCCCGCGGGCTGCAAGCAGGCTCCCAGCCCTGCCGTGCGCTGGAGATGCCCTTAGACACCCACTGCAGCTAGGGCTGGGGCTGCCTCCGCCAAAACCCGGCAGCCTGATTTCCACGTCCCTCCCGTTATCGTTGGATGGAAAGGAAAAGCTGCAACCGTAAAGCCGTGAGCACCAAAAGCACGAAGAACCCACAAAGCCCATGCTCTCGCCCCGCGCCACCCCCGGCATGAAGGAACGTGCTATTGAGGGGGACGTGAAGCATCCTGGCAAGCGCGTCCCCCGTTTGAAGGTGCAGCCGAAAAAACAGGAGGGAGCAAAGCACGTGAAGGCTGCCTCTCCGAGTGGGTGCCAGGTGCCATCTGCTGCGCGGCTGCACGGCTCTGCAGTGCCCGCGCCTGCCGGGAGCTGAAAGAGCAGCGGCGGGTGACGCTGGGTCACGGAGGGGAGTGGGTTCGGAGACAGCCGCTCCTCCGCCCTCGCACGGCACAGGCTGCCTGCCCGGCTGCCAGCACGCGGGGCGGCTGGGAGCAGCTTGTTCTGGCTCCCTTACTGCCGTTTTCTGAGGCTGCTGCTGGAGGAGCTGCAAAAAGATGTCCTGGTCTCCTTTGCGCCGGAGACCCTTTGCGCAGGCTATCCCACCGGTTATCCCATCAGCTATCCCATCAGCTGTGTCGTAGGCTACCCTGCAGACATCCCCTCGGCTATTTGGGGGTGGTCAGACAAGGTCACAAATCCACTGCAGGGTTTGATGGCACCTTATCGAGATGTCTAATGATCACACCGGTAAGCACCTGCCCTTTGATTTCCATTTTAAAAAGACACCAGCTTCTCCAGCCAGCAAAAAGGTTCCAAAATTGAGCTGATGATCCCATTCCTGCCTCTCCATCTTCTTTGTCATTATCTACTGTTCCTGTCTACTTAAATTGTGTGTGTTCCTTAGGTCTCTGCACATGCACACTCCCCTTAATTACATTAATACTTGTTGGAAAAATTGTTTTGCAGTACAGTTGCTAACCACTGCACTTTTCAAGAACTTCTCATGTAGAAGTGAATCCAGAGCTGAGCTCTCAGAAATTATGGTAAGAGCCTGCTGAAATCTAAGGGCCAGCCCAGGCGCAGCCGGCAAGGTGACAAAAGGTGACATTCGTCAAGGAGGACATCCAGGAGATCGCTGCCTGCCTTTAACTAGTCCAACACCCTCAAATCTCCCTATTACACAGTGTGCCACATGGGTGAAAGGCCCTGCCCTGCATGAAGGGCTGGGAGAAATGCCTTTGGTCAAGGACAGGGAGGGAAAAATCTAGGGTTTTGTGCAAAATGAAGGAAATACCTTGGTGCCCTTGGAGGGGAGTGATGGGGGTGTAAGATTGTGTTTGGAAATGCTTCCTGCACCACTGGGACTGGGAGCGTGCAGCCTGGCCTCGTGGTGGTGATGGTGGATGGAGCAGGACTCAAGCCAACCGTTTTAAGGAAGGTGATGTATTTTGAACTAAGAAAAAGATGATGTATTTTGAACTAAGAAAAAGAAGCAGAGAACAAAGAAAAGCAAACAACTTTTTCCTTTACCTACTCAATGCCTAAGCCTCTCAGCTGCGTCCTTTGCTCACCAATTTATTTTCTTGTAGGTCCCATCCTTCAACTGCAGGTCTCTTGCACGTGTCTACCTTGCTCCGTGTTCCCACAGTGTCCTGTCTTACTGCTCGCTCCCTCCACCTCACTCCCCTCAAACCTACCGAAACACCCGGTTGCCCCTGGAGCGGTGATGGTTTTCCCTTTGCTCCCTCAGTTCCTCTTTCCTCCCTGTTTCACCCCATCTTCCCTCTCTGTCCTTTCCTCGGGAGTTTTGCCACTCCTGAGGGATTTTTTCTCCACCACAAACATGAGTCAGGGTCAAGTCAATACAGGAGTTAATTTTTCATGGCAGTTAGGCTGCTGATGGCTAAACTGATGGTTATACCAGCGTAAGCTCCTCCATCACGTCCATGGCAGAACACAGCTGACTTTTGCAGTCCAGCTTTAACTCCTTTTCATACCTCTATGGAAAGCACAGGACTTTCTGTATATGGAAATTTTAGCTCGCTTCTTTGCACATTTCTTTTATATGCTGCCAGATTTCCACAGGACCAGGCCTGGAAATGATCATATTTAATGCTAATTACAGAATGACTGATTGCTAATGCTAGGACCTTTATATGATCTGTCTATCTGGGCCCCAAAAGCCTGCATTTGAGCCTTCACCATGCAGCAGCTCAGCTCCCCACCTTGCTCTTGGCTCCAGCCCCGTTTCTCAGTCACCTCAGCCCATCCCCAAAACACACCGTGCAGCCATAATCATACACATGTCCCAGTGTCCACGGCAAGCCCCCAGGAACATGGGCTGGAAGGGATCTTCAGCATCTCCTGATATGGCTGATGCAGGGGTGCAGGGTGTGAGACCCAGCCCCATGAGCTGGAGAAGTAGCATTATCCACTGTGGGTGCAGCCTTGCTCCTTAATACAGCAATGCTGGCCACTGCCATGATAAGGTGTCCTTTATTATGTTTACAATTATTGTTAAAATTCTGGTGGTTCTTGTTTGTGTCTCAAAACTCACCAGCTCAAATCATGGGAAAGACAAATAGGAAACACTGTTAACCCACAAACACTTGTCCATGTGTGCAGTAAAGGCTTGGAAAAGGACAAGAGGCAGTGGGCACATAAACACAGGAGGCTCCTGCTGAACCCCAGGCAGCACTTCTGTGCTGTGCGGGTGACGGAGCCCTGGCACAGGCTGCCCAGAGAGGCTGTTGTGTCTCCCTCCTTGGAGACCTTCAGAAGCCACCTGGGCATGGTCCTGGGCAGCCTGCTCTGGGTGTCCCTGCTTGAGCAGGGGGTTGGAGCAGGTGACCTCCAGAGCGCCCTTCCAGCCTCAGCCATCCTGGGATTGAACAAAGAGCAGTCCCAGGCCACAGCTGATTATTCCACTTCATGAAAGCATGTGTCTATTATAGCATCTGACATTTCTCGACTTTCATCTTTTGTCTATTGAGGCAAAAACCTTTCTCTAGTTCTATGTTAGCAAGTTTTTAGTGATCTGTTTTCTAAAGCACTTGCAATACCTGGCAGTTCCCCACGATGATTTCATAGGATCATGGAATCATAGACTCATTTAGCTTGGAAAACCTCTAAGATCATCAAGTCCAACCGTTAACCTAGCACTGCCAAGTCTACCACCAAATCATGTCCCTAAGCACCACATCTACACGTCTTTTAAATACCTCCAGGGATGGTGACTCAACCTCTTCCCTGGGCAGCATTTCCTGAAAGTCTCCCAGTGGTGAGGAAGCTCCAACTCCACAAGCGTTTCTTTTCATGGTGGCATTACATCAGGTCCTTGTCACAGGCCCTGCAAGGCTGCCACAGACAACCCCAGGTCCTGACTTTGCTCGGGGCACTTTGCATCACCTCTCCTGGCTCCCTCTGCCTGCCAGAGCGAGCAGGACCTTGGGCATCGCTGGTGCAGCGTGCTGCAGCTGCCTGCGGACTGATTTGACTGCAACCTCTTCCATTGCCGCAGCGCTGCAGGCTCTCTGGTGTTTTTTCAGGCTCCCTTCCCTCTCTGCTTTCCCTTTTCCACATCTTCCCTTCATTCCTCAGTCCCCTCCCACCTCTGTAACCCAGCTCTCTGTTCCTAGCCCTTCATTTAAAATGTTTTCATGGATCCAAGAGTACCCAAGCTCCTTGCAATCCTGCCGTCAGCACTGCTGTGTGCTGTGTGAAGCCTGCAGTACACGCGCACACACACAGACCCTAGCTGACCACTAATGGTGGATGTAGCCAGCATGTTGGAGCCCTGGTGCAGAGCTTCTGGGAAAGCCCAGCTATAAAAGCTGTTTTCATAAGGTTGTGGAAGAAATTAGCAGACCCAACTGGAACCTTCAATAGCTGATGGGGAAAAAAATAAATGAAATTAACTGTGTCTGGAGTTACTTGCTAGATCATTCAGAGGGCTGGGAGCCAAGAAGTGGAAAAGTAAATTCCCTCTACTGGACAAGATTGGCTCATGCTCTTGGCAAGACAGCCTGAGCGGGGGACCACAGCCCGTGCTCCCAAACAGGAGGTAAGCAATACACGGCTCTATTTGAAGAAAACTGCCTGGCATTTTACACGTTGCGGGATGGTAAAGTTACTTCAGATGCATATTCTAGGAGGCAGCCATCCGAGCAGCTTGGCGCTGCTCAGTGGCTTGGTGCAAATCAGCTCTTTCCATCTTTCTGACAAGCAGACCTCAGACATCCTGAAGTTTGGAGACAACCTGAGGATTAACGAAGGGTTGCTAATGCTGGTGCCAGCCTGGCGCAGCGTGCCTACCATATGGGGGAAACGTGCCTTTGTGTCTGGGTGAAAGGGATGACGTGGGCAGAGAGCATGGCATCACCTGCGGCAGTCGGAGAAGGATGAGCATCCTCTGCTACCAGCAAGGCTGCGAGAGGCTGGGGAATGTTTCACTGCGCAGAGTGGCTGCTCAGCAAGCTGGAGGCCTTGGCAAAGTGAGGGCATGGAGAGGGAGATGGTACCTCAGCTGTAGCACACCAGCATCCCATGAAAGTCACTGCTAGCCATGTGAACTCCTGGTGGGTCAGTACAAAGGGACTTCGAACAACTCTTTGCAGTACATAAGAAATGAAACACTCTATTTTAACATGATTTTTAAAATACGTCTTCATAGATAGCGGGATAATATCTCACACATACATTACATTTTTCCACAATGTACATATTTTCTCATATTTTTCTGTTTGCATAGAGCATTCAGTGCTGTTGCCATTAACGGGCAGAAGCCCGTTGTATTTTCTCCATAAAACAGATTAAAGGGTCTCTTCTTTTTGTGTGGGAGGCCAGAACAGAGCCATGGATACCATGTGAAAAGGATGACAAAAGCTTCATGGGTCCAAGTAGTGCAGAAATGGTCTGACCTGCTTCACCAGAGAGCTGAAAGCTGTATGAAATAAGGAAACTTTTAACACTCCTGCAGTTTCTGAATGTACGTTGAGTTCAGTGACGCTGTTTCCCGGGAGCGTTACCTAGACAATCACCCATTATACGTCTCTCCATTAGCATTGTCACCATTTCTGAAAGTCATAGGTCATGACCAAAGCAAGTCAGAAGACTGGATGAGAAATCATTAGTGTCTGCTTTCAAATAACACATTTCTGATTTTTCTTTTTACTTGTCTCCTGTTTTCTGAACCTGGCTGTTTCATCCAGGTCATGTACGTGAGCTTTCGTCTGCAACTTTGAAAGCCAGAGACGTTAGCCAAGGAATAAAATTGAACTGGGATTTTCATGCCTTAATAAGGCTCCAGTTTCTGAAGAAAACAGTAAATGTCATACAATTAATGGTATGGTCAGGGGAAAGGGCAGCACTGAAGTATTATAGAAAATGAAACGCAAGTAGCTTATGGTGGGGGTGGGTCTCACATGAAAACTAAGGGTTTTTTTTTTTTTTGGTCAATATCTTTCACTACCCTTTCTCCATCCTCCATTTGATTCTGCTCCACACAGCCTCCTCCCGACTTTCCACCATGAGTCTTGGGTCTCATCCCACACCTCCCTCCCCGTCCTGCAACATCCCACTCTTACGGGTGGTCCCAAGTGAACCCCGAGACCAGTAACATTTGTTCTGAGATGTGAACATTAAAGTCCAAGATATTGCAAGACGTAAAGAAAACCAGCTCACGACAGTGCTTCCTTTCCTACCTCCCACTCAAGCAAGGACCCCGCATGTGCCATGTCCAAAAAGCTCACCAAACCTTCAGGCACCAGGGCAGAGTGTCCAGGCCATCTGCCCAGCAGCCAGACACCATGAAGACTGTGCCCGGATTTTAGGTCCAGGATCAGTTGCAATGACACGGAGGACAAGGGTCACTACCTTCCAAGCCCTCCTCACATCTCCTGGGTTACTCCTAGGTTGGTGACCACATGCAGGGTGTGGGTGTGCCTTCTGCACCCTTCTGGGGCTGGCAGTGGTCAGACTCTCTATCCCTTGTCCCACCTCTGGGAGTCATCAGGACTCATCACCGTTCTTCACCTCCAGGCCTGGGTCTCAGCCCACAACCTTGTGTAACAGCAGGTAGACATCCTGGGGTCCCAATGACCTGCTAAGCTGTATGCCATGAACACAAGCCGTTTGGAGAGCCCCTTCCATTTTCTGGCACCCTCAGGGCTGTCCCACAGCCTCTCCTGTCTTCTCACAACTGCACAGGTAGCACGGGCCAAGGGTCCCGACCGCATGGCAGGTGTTCCTACAAACCACGGGCACAGCAAAATGCACAACCCTGGACTGAGCAGCAGCCATGTGAGGGAAATCAGGGTTTGCCAAGGGCCACCATGGGAAACTTCGAGCAACCAGAGCAACCCTCTCTTTGCTGCACATGGGCACTGCTCTGGTGGTTATTGGGTACACCACCAGCAGAGCAGCTCAGGGACCATCACCAGGGACAACCCTCGATGCCGTCCCTGACAGGCCACAGCTGCTGGCTTTTAGTAGGAAACTTCTCCCAGAGAGGCTTCATTAGTGGCTGGATCCTCTCCTGACACTCTTCAACACAGCCAAAGACATGTCTCTGTCCTAGTTTTTCATCCTTTACCCTTTCCCTCCTTTCTTCCTTCTTCTTCCTTCTCCTTTGAGTGGATTTCACTGGATTCACTTTGGATTTTATTTTATTTTTAATCCTTATCCCGTCTTCTTCATCTCTTTCCCCACAGTCTGGACACTGGACAGGGAGGTTTCCCCCTCCCTGATTCTCTCCCTCCGCCCAACTGTTTGATGAAAATGCACTGTTGGCTCTCAGTTGTTATCTCAAAAGGGAGGAATGAACTTTTGACAGGCAGCAAACAAGTCTTCTGGTGAGAAACTGAGAAGATCAAGAAACTTTCGAAACATACAGAAACCCCCAACGGCCCTCTATTAAAAAGGGGACAGATTTGTGGCCAGCTCTGCTCTCCAACCCCACTCCTTTTCCCTGCACTTTTGCTCTGTTCTTGTTTCTCTTGCTGCTCATTCCCTCATCATGTCCTCTGACCAGTGCTCTGCTCCTCACTACCTGCCCTGGTGCCTTCACCCACCATGGCTGAGGGTGCTCCATGCTCTTTCCCTGTCCCATTTCATCCAAGGGGCACAGTTTCCCCACCATTTCCCATTAGCCTCTTCTGCCAGCAGTGCAACCCCGCTCTCCTTTGTCCCTCTGCCCGAGGAACAGTGCTATAGTGAGCAGAGAAAAAGCTGCAGAGCCAGAATTACTTATCAGCAAAATAGGATTCCTACAGAGAAGCCAAGTCCTGCTTGCTTTGGAGCCTATGAGAGCTTGACCCTTGCATTTGCTAGGGAGAATGCCAAAGGCAATACATCACTTTGTTTCTCTTAATAAAATGGTGCATTTGGTCTGTTTCTATTTGTCTTCTACATATCCTCCTCCCCTCCTCCAACCCAACACCACCACATTCATGGAGTGAGCTACCAAGACTGGAGCTGTATTTAAAGAAGTGTGCCTGTCGCTGAAGAGCTGCTGCTCAGAAGCGTGCCTGGGTTGTGTGTACATCTCCGTGTACAGGTGTGACTGGGTGAGTCTCTGTAAGTCTGTAAGTATGTCATGGATTATGAACACCCCACCACCACACACACCGCTGAGATATGTACTGGCTACCATAAATTAACTATTGCTATAGTCAAAAGGAAGCTGGCAAATGTTGTTCCATTTTGCATGCTAAGTTTGCAGACATCGCTAAATTAGGAGGAGCTATTGACTCTCTTTAGGGTAGAGAGGCCTTGCTGAGAGATCTTGACAAATGAGAGAACTAGGCAATCATCATGGAGTTTAACAAGAGCAAGTGCTGGATTCTGCACCCAGGATGGGGCAACCCTGGCTATATGTGCAGACTGAGGGACAAGAGGCTGGAGAGCAGCCTCACAGAAAAGGATCTGGGGGTTCTGGTTGACAGCAAGTGGAACATGAGCCAGCAGCGTGCCCCGGCAGCCAGGAGGGCCAACCGTATCCTGGGGTGCATCAGGCACGGCATTGCTAGTCGGTCGAGGGAAGGGATTGTCCCGCTCTGCTCTGCGCTGGTGCGGCCTCACCTCGAGTGCTGTGTGCAGTTCTGGGCACCACAATATGGGAAGGGCATAAAGCTATTAGAGAATGTCCAAAGGAGGGCTACAAAGATGGTGAAGGGTCTGGAGGGCAAGATGTGTGAGGAGCAGCTGAGGTCACTTGGTTTGTTCAGCCCAGAGAAGGGGAGACTGAGGGGAGGCCTCATGGCGGCCTGCAGCTTCCTCATGAGGGGAGCGGAGGGGCAGGCGCTGATCTCTGCTCTCTGGTGACAGCGACAGGACCCAAGGGAACGGCATGGAGCTGTGACAGGGGAGGGGCAGGCCGGGTGTTAGGAAAAGGTTCTTCACTGAGAGGGGGATGGGGCACTGGGACAGGCTCCCCAGGGCAGTGGTCACAGCACCGAGCCTGCCAGAGGTCAAGAAGCATTTGGACAACGCTCTCAGACACATGGTCTTGTTTTTGGGTGGTCCTATATGGAGCCAGGAGTTGGACTTGATGATCTTTCCAAACTCAGGATATTCTGAGGTTGATGAATGCAAGCTCAGCTGAGTCCTTCAGCGACACAAAATCCATCACCATGCATCACTATATGAAAACTTTCTGTCTTTAGCATCCACGCCCGGCCACCACTAGCCACCACATCCCCATGGAGGGCATCAGCTGCTGCACAAAGCTGAGGCACCTGCACGGACAGAGCCCAGCAAAGGCTGAGCACCCTGAAACAGATCCAGAATTTGATTCTGGGGGAACCAAACTGTCATTCCTGAAGGAACTGCTTGGGCAAACTTGCTTGAAAACTATTTCATATCTCAGAATAAGCAAATTGCCGGAAAGGCACGCAGCAATGGAATGTTTACTAGATCTGTTTTTTGGCGTGAAAAAATAAGACTAGCGATATAGTTGATCACAGAGTTGGTTGTTGTTGTTCTCAGCAGAACACATTTACATGGGCAATTTCAACTGTGCCTGGAAAACAGAGACAGCAAAAACAACACAGAAGGGATGTGTAGGTGAACGCACTGGAGCTGCTAGTCACTCATTCTGTCTGCTTTTATGGGTCTGGGAAAACTGAAAAAAATGTGTATAGGAACCAGTCTGTGCTGAGGAATAACATTTCCTTTCTGGCGACACACAGGAATGAGATTTAGATATTGCTTCGACAGATGCATTACTTTATTAGAAGATTTCAAGCAGGCAAATGTAGGAGCTTTGTTTTCCTTGCTACTGAATGGCTTACATCATCTGTCACCTTCCTACCAAGAGGTCTTATTTCAAACAACAGTGATGGGGAAATTGTCCTGAGAACTAGACATGTTAGCTTTACTCTGAATGATCAGGGAATTTAATCGATTCATCATTGTTAGGTGCTTTGCTGGAGAGGGATTTCATCCCCCTCAAGCAATTATTTACTGAAGTCTAGGGTCTGTAAGGTCAGAGTCTCATGATTTGCCTGACAGCAAAGCGTGTGAGAAGTTAGCCTGTCAAATGTAGCTCTAATACAGGTATCAGTCCTAAAGAACACATTCTCAGGCTTCCCCATCCAGATTTGTCAGTCAGCCCAGTTCTGCATTTCTGGGCTGCTGACCCTGGTTTTGAGACCTGCCAATGTGAAAATCAGAGCAAGGAAAACAGGTTTCTCACCATTTCTCTCTGCTTTAAGCAACCACTCCATTTTGCAAGCAGATATGCTGACCAGCTGTGCTAATACGTTCTCCTCGGTTCAATGCAAGCAAGCAAACTTTCTTACTCCCAACCCCATAAGAGAGCCAAGAGGGAAGAACAGAGCCACTCCATGCTGGCACCGAGCTGAATGTGCCCACACTTCAATGGGGAGACGGTCACCCCGGCAGGGAGAACCCTGATCTTTCCTCTATTTGGGACAGAGAATATGCGTTTGATACGTTTTTGTGAGCTCTTCTATTCTTTGCTAGAATGCTTTTTTGCTTTCCCATAACTGGAAAGATGCAGCTGGAGGAGAAGGGGGCGGAAGCTTTACAAGGTCTCCAAACAGCGATGGCTAAGTCAAACCCCTACATTACATGGTTATTAGCCCCAAGTGTCAGTGGAAAACCAAACACGCAGATTCTGTCACGGAACGACATGACGTTCAGATATTTCCTACCAGATGATAGGAGTGATTTAATAATAGCTTCAGAACCTGCTGTACTTATTAAGCTAAAGTCTCACGTGGCCTGCAGCAAAATTGGATGACTCAGACTCAAATATAATACTCTGTCCTCTGCAGAAGAAATAACAGCATTGTGTTTGGCAGAAGAGTGAGGAGAAACCCACTCCTTCCTGAAGTTTAGCCTGGATGTTACTTGGTTGCTCCTTGTAGTCTATGCCGACTATCCTTTGTATCACAGAAATGAAAAGGTGAGAATTCAGAAGTTATCAACCATTCTGTCACTTCTCTCTCTTTTTCTTTCTTCTTTTTTGAGCTAGACTCCCCATATCTACTGGGCAGTGAAGTCCAGCTCTCCTTCAGTTCGGTCCTGATTCATGCTGTAACTCATGTATTTATATATATATACACACACAAATGCATCTGCATCCCTCTTGATTTAGCATATGAACTCAGGCTGCTGCTTTGAGTTCTGACCTCAATGCAAGCTGCTGCTTGTTTCTGAATAACCTGAGAAATTCAGGCCACCTGTTAAGGATTTGGGTACCAGATAAACTTAAAAACTGCAGTGCCGAAGATGGCAAGGACTTATATAAAATTTTTGAATTCTCCAAATGTTTGCTCCTGAGCTACACAAGTGAAAGGAGAATGACATCCTAGAAATAACAACCCAAGGTATTAGATCTTCACTGTAGCCTGTGAGTACAATTGCTAAAGTACTAACAGTTAGAAAAGTCTAAGCAGCTTACTGTACCTCCACTCTGTCACAGTTCAGCTGTCTAATACAACCTCTCCAAGGTCTTACCTTCTGTGAATCTTTATTTGAAACAAGCAAACAAAAAATTAACTTGGTCGGAGATCACAGACCACAAAAAAAAAA
>VXAA01002051.1:1245910-1258979 GCA_013399115.1 Anseranas semipalmata
AAAAAAAAAAAAAAAATTCCTAACAAACATGAAATCTGCATCCTGCAATCTTGGGAGAAACCCTACAAATTCAGAGCCAGGCTTATACAAGAAAGTGACTTGTAGGGATGAGGAAAAATGAGAAGTTTTAGTTCAATTTTATTTTTCTGTTGCATTTTCAAAGACACACTATGAATGTGATTAGTGGAGGAGAATCAGCTAGTATGATGGTAAACAAATGGAAATATCTGAGTAATACAAATTCTACAATGTTTAGTTTCGAAGCATGAACTCTAGTCCCAACCCTAGACTCAAATAACCATGGTAACCTAAAGATGACGGAAGGAATTCAGACTGGGCTCCACAGGGACAGGCCTGCACCTTACCTGAAAAGGACTTGCAAAATGTCAGCCTCACTCAGGTTCTCCTCTAGCTGCTCACCCAACCTGGCTTCCACCCTGCCATCCCATGAGCAAAGGAAGACACCGATGCCTGAAAGTGGAAAATCAGCCAAGCGTGACTGGATGCAAGTCCCTCAATGGCTCCAGAGACCCGCAAAACCCCTCCATCACCGTAGCCCTCAAATGGGGAATTACCCAAACCCTCACAGGCATTTCTTACGAGCACAGGAACCAATTGGTTTGTGGAGAGGAAAAACTACAGACGTGAGCACAGAAATGCCAAGCTGCAGATAAGCCCCCTGGCAGTTGAAAAATCAGAAGACTGTTCGGGGAGAGCAGCCCCCTTGTCCCAGCCTGCAAGTGCTGCTCAGCACTATGGGGTGCCAATAAGGACCTTTGGGGGTGAGGTGGCCTTTCCCCTCCCTCTTTTTATCCCAACACCAGATTTTTACCTTTCTTTGTAGTTTCTCAGTCACCTCAGTCTTTTGCGCTTTGCAGTCTTGGCATTTTGACTAGTACCCAATCCCACTTTCATATTTTTGTAGCACCCCAACCGCACCCTGCATTTTAATTACATCATCACTTGATGTCCTCCTTTATCTTTCATCTAAAAAATTGAACCGTCTTTCTGTCCCCGCATTTCCTTTTTTCAATTTGTAGCTAACCTTTCATAGGCAAAGGACCTTGCTCTCTTTCAGATGAAATCTGTTCAAGCTCTTGACTGCAGCCTTCTGTGGAGTCGCTCGAATGTGCCTAATTCCAGAGCCTTTCGCTTATTCTCTTTTCTCCTTGTCCTCTTCCTAAGTATGCATAATCAGTTTGTAAATGCACTGGGGTCTTGGCAATTCCTAGAGATGCAGAATGACCAGCGGCTACGTGATTCTCTCTGTTCTCACAGTGACATTTCACCCACAAAACAACACACTTTATCTGTGTAGTTTGGCTTTTTCCTGGTATTTACAGAAGCACAGGAAACAACTATTTTTAGGCAATAGATATTCTGCATTTGATGCCAACCTTTTGCTTACCTCACTGGTTTCCAGCAACTGCCCTTTTTCCTCATCCTTTGTCTCTACTTATGCTAATGCATACTCAAAAAAAAAAAAAAAAAAAAAAAAAAAGGCAAAGGGTAGTAAACTGTGACATGCAGATATACCTCTCCAGGAAAAAAAAATAGTTACTTAACACCCACAAGCACGATATTCTAGGGATGTGTGTGTATGCACCCTTATTATATGGCATAGAATACATATATCTACTTACAACCAGACAGACAGTCCCTTACAATGTGAAGTTGCACTGTAACCCATTTGTGGAAAGAGATCTTAAACATCTTCCATTTCACAATGGCTTGAAAAACTTGCAGCGAATATTGCACTCAGCCACCAGGAAGGAAATGTTTTTGTAATCCCATCCAAGTGAAACACATTACTCAGAGCATCAGCCTTTTAACAGCATTCCTATGTTTATACTTACATGGCAGTATATGCACAGTTTAGTGTCATCTGCTGCCTGAAACGTCTGGACCAAAGACAGTATTACTGAAATGTGGCTAAATATTTGTAACCTGCTTCTGTAGAAGAATAAAGGAGAGAAATCCCAGCCCCAATATCATCACGAGGTGAAGCAAACGTCCTTTTAATTCTCTATTTCAGTACAGCATCAAAGGAGACTTTCAACACATGTTTGACAGCTAATCTCCTGGTGCAGGAGATGAGCAGAGTCCCTGAAATATGCCTACAGAAAGTTTGGCTCTTGTATTCACAGTTTACAGAGCTGCAAAAGTTTCACTGCAGCAGAAGGATAATTATACTATATGTATACTACATCAACAGAGAAATAAAGAGGAAGAAAATAAATAAAAAACAAGCATCAGCTAGTGATGTTAACTAATTCTCTTCTTATTCCCAACTCCTAATTGAAACAAGAGAAACAAAGAGGGGGAAAAAGACATTTTTACAGCAAATAAGGTTATTGTGCTCTGAAGCAGTAAGGCACATAACATGCTGTTAAAGTCACTGGACACGAGGTTGAAGCAGAACAGCAGTTAAAGCAGCTCCTTCTCCCTTCCCAGCTGTAAGGAGGACAGTCAGATCTTTAACTCAGTGTGGCAGAAAAAGAAAATGTAGCTCAAGGTTACCAATGCCCCAGAGCGCTGAGATGCGAAGGTCCCAGTGAAAGCAATGGAGCCCTGAGCCTGCAGTCACTTTGCAGGCACAGCAGTCCGCGAGTGGAGAGGAGGAAGAGTCCATGCTATCGCACTGCTAATTTAGCAAAGAGCAAAACAAAATCAAAATAGATTTGCTGTGAGGTGAAAGTGACATAGTTCAGCAATAAGAACAACCTATCAGATAAACTTCAAGGTTGGGAGAAATCATTACATAATCTAATCTAACCTCCTATATAATATGCAGGCCATAAAATTTCATTCAGACCAGAGAATACCACCATCACCAATTCCAAGCCTAATAATTTGATCAGATTGTAAACAATCTTTCTCAACTGAATTCTGTATGAAGAACAGCCAGCCTCCAACAGCTCTAAATGTCCTCTGATTTTTTTTTTATACCATATTACGCCTACGTAACTTTGAGCAGCACTTCTCATACAAACAACTCCATGCATCAATCACTGGAGAAACCTACCAGCAGCAACTGAATGGATTCTCAAGTGTAAATGCTGCACAAGTCTGAGGTAGCGTGACATCGGCATAAACACAAATGGAGGATTCCCATTATTATTCCAAGGATATTATGCAAGAAACACATGCAGTAACCTTCAGAAGTGGCTGGCAGAAACCTTTCTGGAATTTCCTAGCTGGCAGAATATATAGGAACAGGTGTATCTTCATGCATGGAGTAGGTTAGCAGTTTAACTTAAAGGCAAAAGAAGTCAAAGTGATCTGTGAATATACCACCACCTTCCTTGCTATCTATTTATCTCTTTTCCACCCTACAAACCTTCCTGTGCACAGTGGAGACAAACCTCCACTGCAGCATCTCCAGCAAGAGCCAGGGCACTGATGAGGGTGCAGTTACTCTGGTGGAGGCTCCTGCTCCAGACCAGGCAGAACAGAAACTTGTACCTAAGTCTCCCTTGTTATACAGAAAGGCCCAAGCTGTTATTTGCCTATTTCTGGGAGGCACTTCAGGCACATTTTGATCAGTAATTCTGTCCAAGACCCTCAGACACCTAACAGGAACTGTTTTCCTTTCCAAGCACTTTTCCCCAGTGCAGCTGTGGATTTGGGCATTATATCTCTACATTAATGATCATAATGGAATCAAGACCATAAATGTTCAAGATAATTAAAGGTAGAGAGAAAAGATAAAACTTTTCAATATAAATTCCATACAAATTGAAGACAACAAAAAAGTCACCTTCAAGCTAAGCTGTGGGAGCTGGGCTCAGTCTGACTCAGGTGAGTGTCCTTCCTCCCTGCTAGACTAAAACAAGGAGGCAGAACACACCCATCTGGTGCAGCTGATTGGAAATAATGATGTTGTACAACCCACAATCCCATTAATGGGAAAAAAAATTACCTGTTCAAATTGAGAAGGGTATTGTTTTCAAAACAAAAGGTTCTAATTTGTTCTCTTCATGAACTATTTTCATTACCCTCACAGGAGACGGGAGCGCTGTCTCAGCAGGGATGTCTATCCTCCAAAACAATAAATGGAGCATTTCTTCATGGAGATGTAAAAGATGAAGTAATCTGCATTTCTCATTTTAAAGCAGAACCCATTTTTATTCTACACAGAAAGATAAATAGATAAAATTCACAATAACCAGCATTAAAAAAAAAACAAAAACAAAACCCAAACCCTGCAGTCTTACTCAAATTCGGCTCTAGCTATTGGTCACTCACGTTTCTATAAACAAAATTTTTGTCTTGCTCATTTCCAGATTAATGAATATTGACACCCAGTAATAACAAAACAGTTTGTTCACAACTTGGGGGACCCTTAGGGTTGTTACAAAAGAGCAGCAATCTTTATCTTTTTGTCCAACACATTCATCACTGGGAGGAACTGAAATGGGGCACATTAGCAAGGAAAGAGTCATCGGTGCAGTGAGAGTCCTAATTCCCTCCTGTGATCAGTGGAAGGTATGACTCAGCCCAGCACCTCAAACATTATCATAATCCCATATCCAAGTCACTTCAGTACAAAAGCTATTCAAATAAATAAATAAATAACAGCAGCAGCCCCGACAAGTAAAACACGTAAAATCCAAAACACGGTTAAATATCTTTACAATGTGTAGCTGTTAAATGTGACTGAAAGCATCTTAACCAGACTTCAGCCCATAGGGAACAGCCTCTCAAAATCTGAGTGCAGCAGAGTTTAAGAGCATAAATCATTTTGATAAATTAGTGATAGAGCTCTACATACCTTTTTGGGGGGAAGTGATTGTCATCTTCAGCTAAAGAAGTTCCCCTTCCCTCCCTTCTCATACAGTTCTTGAAGTCATGACAGCACAACTCTTCTGGAGTTGCAATGTTATTTTTCCCTACAGGCTAGATGAGCCCCCTGATCTGCTGCAGAATTCTGCTGCATTTAAATACATCCTAAAGCCCAAATGCAGCATGGATTTACAAGTACAGGCTGAGTATCCCTGCTGGTCTCAACAAGTTTACTCAAAAGGTGTACAGTTAACCATTCATCTAGGTAACTGCAGCTTCAGAGCCTACGTAGAGCATTCACTTGCAAGGACTTTGGTACCTGCCATAAATCTTTGTGGGACTGAGGTTTTCCCTATGTCTCTGTTCAGCAGAACAGTTAAAAATGAACACATTCTTATGCTGTTCAAATCAAGCATAAAGCACATGCTGAATCAAGCCAGTGAAATAACTGATCAGAGACTGAATAATTACAAAACAGCCCTGGAAATTAAGTATAGTGCCAACACATGGAACATAACACCAGCAGCTGATGAGACATTTCTCCATGTTTCACAGGGCTATTTTAGAGTGTCGTTTTGTTAATCAAGTATAAACACTACTGCATCGTTTCACAAAACTTACAGCATAGTTCAGAACAAGACGTGTGCCTAGAGCTGTAATAAATACAGTTAAGAACAATACACAGTTTAAATTATCTAACCTTCACAATCTAAGTATAAACACCTCATACAAAAAAATTCCTTTTTACTTTGTAGATGTTTAAAAAAAGATCACAAGAAACATCTGTTTTGCAAAGGAGATATCTGTATGAAGAAATGATATGTTATGAAGACATTAAATTGTCTGTTTGCTAGGTAACACTAGTTACTGAAATGTTCTCTGACAACCTACCACCTAGGTAATTTTTCTTTTCTTATATATATATATATACACACACACACACACACACACACACACACACACACACACACACACACATATTTTGGCTCTGAATCTGAAATTCAAAGTCACTTGAAATTAGCCACTTGAAAGAGATTTCTGGTTATTAAGGCCCTGATCTGAAAAATGACTTCCAAGTACACACAACACCTCTGAAATCAGGGAGTACCCAAGAGAGATCATTGTGGCACTGGGCACTAAAGCAGCTAATCTTTTCAATCCTGCAATGCTAAAATGGGGCAGCATACAGTTCTTTGCCACCCCAAAGGAGCAACCTTTTGTTTCAACCCAGCCTAGAGGAGCAGCACAACAATTATGTGACGTTTGCACAACCAGTTTATAATGCCCTGAAAATCATTAGAGCCCCCCACTGGAAATTCTGACTCATAATCTACTTCTTGTTGCTGAGGACTCCTTTTTGCACAATCCTGAGGACTAACATCCACCCAGAGAGTCTGTGAAAACCACTAACTATGGTACATTGCAACTGTAAATTCCATTTCATTACCTACCGAAAGGTTGGATGTTGTCCTTGGGATTAGAATTTGTGCTATAGTTAAAAACTAATAATATGGTGAGGTTATTAATGTCTGAGCAGCTCTGAAATACTAATAGCAGTGTATATTAATAACCAACTGGTCTTGTCCTCTATAAAGTGATGCCCCCAATCACAGTGATGCACAAGATGACATAAGGGATACTTTGCTCACTGACACCAGGACATTTCACTGCTCGACTGTCTGTTATGATTTCAACATCCTTCTGCTCTACTTTTGACTTTTTTTGGAAAATACACAGTACAGCATTTTAATTAAAAACATCCTATCAAAAGAAATAAAAAAGGCACTTGGTATTTCTCTTTGGCTCAGTTGAGGCGCTCTGCTAAAAGCTTCCCGAAGTTCCTGTCCCTCCATCTGGTGAATAGTTGCCATCCTGAGGTACTTATTCATGTGCAAAAATAAGAGCTTCAGGGATTTACCAGTTGCGTTTCTCAAATTGCTTCCAGTAAACGTGCAAAATTCTTCACCAAATAGAATCTCTTAAGTATAGAATAACACATTCCATGAAGTTTTTTTCAGGGAAGAGCTCTGGTCATTTACGCAGTCCTTATTCCAAATCTGGTCTCTCTGTCAGTGTTCTTTAAACCTGGGAAAGAACAGCAATCAGACAGGAAAAGTTTAGGTGTGAGGCATAACAGCCACTAACTTCAAATGCAAGATCCATTCCCTGCTATGTATTTTCCTATTCTATTTCACTGCTCCAAAACAGCCAAGGGGCCCAATTTAGATTTCGTTTAGGCAAGTGTAACCCCATTGATTCACTGCATTTTTTTTCCTCAGTTCAAAACCTTGTAATTTCAGTCACCCTTTCCTTTATAGAGACCTTTTAGAAAAACTTACATTTGAAACTACCAAACAATATAGAGCAAGCAATCAAGTAGCTTCTTATTCCCCACCAGCACGCTCCATGATGAAAATCAGAAAGATTACATATTTAGGAAAAAAACAAACCATAACTAAGAGACTGTGGCAAAGAAATCTGTTTTCAGGCGCTTTTCAAAATACAATGTTCTAAAGAAAAAAAATCATGATTTAAAAACATTAAAAAAAAAAAAGATTACTCTTTTGAAGCAAAATTGAAAAAGACAGAAATGGACATACAAAAATCTTAATATGTTCTGTCTACATGTAGGTGTTAGGGGGCGACAGCTTAGTAATGTGTTTTTAAACTGTTATTAAAGACCAACAGCTGTACATAACACTTACAGGGTATGATCTGCATTACACCGAAGTTCCTTCTGAATAAGACGGAGTAAGAACTGTAAGAAGAGTCACAGTATCTGTGTTACTATCCATACAGATATACCAACAAGCTAAGTTTCAGGATAAGGTGCACACTGTCATTCAAAGAGTTCCTCATTTGAAAGGTGTTACCTGTTTCAGTGTTACCCTGTAACACTGAAATCAGTTAAAAAAGAAGGGGAACGGAGAGGGGAACGGAGAGGGGAACGGAGAGGGGAACGGAGAGGGGAACGGAGAGGGGAACGGAGAGGGGAACGGAGAGGGGAACGGAGAGGGGAACGGAGAGGGAAAGGGGGNAGGGGAACGGAGAGGGGAACGGAAAAATACTGATGCTTAATCTATGTTTGGAAGAGTAGTTTTCACAATGAACATGCAACAAAAAATAACTTCCTTTCTGCAACTGAGAGATCAATTTCTGTGTAAAAACAGAATGGTTTTCCAAAATTACTTTACCAGCAGACATGTAAAGAAACCAGCAGAGGGAACCCAAGACTTCAAGAAAACATGGCAGATGAAAATTTTGGAGCTTAAAATTTTAGCTGCTATTCTGAAAAACAATTGTGTGTGTGAAAAGCTTTAATCACACAATTAGTCAAGATGAGTGATATAAGTCATGTTTACTTGCATGTGCAGGATCAGGACTTTCAAATGCATTTTGAAAGGTGTACTAACTGAGACAGTAACCAGTAAAGTGATTTTACAAACAAAATTTGAGGATTCCCACATACATTATGGATAGAATTAGAACTTCCAGGGTTCTTCACTATTACAGGTTTCCCTATCCTCAGAGTCTCACTGTTATAAACAGAATTTTCTTCAGTATTATAAGTATTGGTGTTTAAAGAAGTTAGACCTAACATTTCAGAGATATGTGAGTGGCCAAGCATGACAGATCTGAATACCATGTATGAGGCTAAGCCCCTTCCAGATATCTCTGAAGAAACAGCAGTTGAATACAGGCATCTATATGCTGTACTGCAAATAACAGTGAAAGCAGAAGAGGAACAAAAAAAAGTATTACAAGAGCAGATTCATTTGTTTTTAATAAATAAGTATAAAAGAAAAAAGCAGAGCTTTAGGTCTACTTAGGGAAACTACAATTTCCCATACCCCACTCTGCAGCATGGAACACCTAATACTGAAAACAGCACAAATCAGAATTTACAGAGGTGCTGACTATTAGAGGGAACATACTTCATCTATTAACTTATCTAATTCAATTAATTTCCAGGCATTTCACATCTTACATGTGGAAAAAGCTAGTTTAAAATTTTGGGCTTGAATTTAGAAAGAAAGCCTCAATCCCAACTCAAAACAAAACTTCCTGCTTTTGTTGTCTCAGAAAGAGCGGCCTGACACACTCAGCATTAGCTCCTCTGCAGAAGTACAGAGCTCAGTGGAATACTGTGCAGGCACAGGGTTTTGTCTGGGCACAGCCACTACAGAGGAAGGCGTATTTCAGAAGTGTTTCACAGTCACCCCACTCTTTCATGAGCACTTCCATCCAGGACTTCAAAAGGAGAGGATAAGCAAGTGACACTTCAGGACATCTCTGAGGTAGAGTCCTAGCAGCATTCTGCTCTGCTGGAGGAGAGCAGACAAAGCTGGTACAGATGCCCGCCAGGGAAATCCATCGCAAACACAAAAACATAACCTACAGGTTAACCTCCAGGTGGCTGCAGCAAGACTGACTTCAAAGGTACAGCAAGACTCGCCTTGCCTCATCTCGTGTCTTCTTTGGTCTTAAACGCAAAGCAGGGCAAGTCAGGAGAAAAACCTTTTCAGATCTTCCTATCCAGCATACAGGATCTCAAACAGAGGGGGGGCGGGGTATGGATATGCTCTGTACCATGTCACCATGTGTCACACTCCTTTTCCCTAAGCATCTGCGCCTGGTTACTGTCAACAGTGAGGAAGCCAGTTTTGTTTAACCTAATACAGCAGTTTTAGGGCCCATCTGGAGAGTGTGATGTATTAACTTTCAACAGTTTCATTATCATGGTGATTTTGGTGATACAGCAACATAGCAAAACAGTCGTTACTGCTTCAATAAACCAGCTTTAAAGAAAACAGAAGTAATTCCTTCGTGAGTGGAATCTGAGGCATCTTCTAACTCTATAAATGAAGGTTTACTTACAATTATGCCTGCTGTAATCTGCTCAGCCAGTAATTAACAGATGTGTATTTGTTCAGAAACCGAAGCGCATCAGAACTAATCTGCACTTTTGATTAAAATTAAATGAGAATTTCAAAATGAGCTACTTCACTCTTTTATTGAAAATTTCCTATACAATTGGATGTTTCTTACACGATGGAGTACTGAATTTGCAAAAGGAAAATGTGCATTTTAATATAAATAGTTTAGCATAAGGGAAATACACAGCAACCAAGTAGTATTTTTAGACTTACTAGCAAGGCACACGCATCTGCCACCATGAGCATGTAAAACACGTTGTTCCAACCAGATGGGGAAATAAGACCAGCCAAGAGAGGCCCCAAAGCGGCACCTAAAGTATAGTATTGATACTGTCAGAATGATGCAATGTAAGATTTACTACGCTGAAAGATAGCTATTCTGAGTTAGAGTACCCATTTCTCCACCCAGTTAACTCAGTATTACCTTATGTGTTAAAACCTCCCAGAAAGTGCAAAACATAACTGGTACAGCTGCAAGCCAATAGGGAACCTAACACAGGGGAAGCTGGAAGACTAGAAGTTTGAGAAATGCCATCCTTTGGCTCAAAAAAAATGCCCCTCCCACATCAAGATGAATCCTACTCAATTTTCCCTTCTACATGCCAGTGCAGAGGTCACGACTAAAATATCACCAATCTCAGAAACAGCTCCATGACATCTACTTTTTATATCTGCGCCCAGTGTCAGTCTATCACCATCTTTCTCCCTCCCTCCCTCAGATGTGGGAACATTAGGGAGGCTTAAGGCTCAGTTTGCTCTGCTCTCCGCTTCCAAAACACCGAGTCTTGGCAAAATGTGAACCAGACAGAGCCAAGTTTCTCAAAGATCTTTTATTTTAACCTACCACAGCAAAGGCAGGCTACCTTACAGCTCTGGCTTACCTACAGATCCTGTTCCATCGATGATTGCTGTCACTGTGGACAAGGCTCTTGCATTCCCTTTCAGGCTTTTATGGGTACCCTAAAGTGACAAAGACTGCTTAGAACCACCCTGAGGTGAACTCAGAAAGACTCTACAGTGGCATCTAGTCCACACCCCTCCATGTCAGATGTACATTGTGAAGTTGCCTAAAATACCCTAGCTCAGATCCTTTTATTGCTACTTAAAGAAACCCTCCACCCCAACAAATTGTTGCCTACAGCACTCTCCTTTATTAAATCATGCTGTTTAAACAATAGCTGTGAAGCTTTCTCTTCTGCACTTTGTGGGTTCAAGCAACAAGGACAACACTTTTGCTTTGCTTTATGCTGCAAGACTGCTTCCATGGCCATCTTTTCCCCTGCTAACACAGCACTTGTCACTACTGTGACAAGAATACTAGAGTATCAGAACAGATATAAACTGAAATGCTAATTCAGAAAATTTGCGAGCCAAAAGAAGCCTTTCAGTCCCAATTTTAAAAGACAGGTCTTCAGAACAAAACAACTGATAAAGTGAGTGACTTAGTAACAAGGCAGAAAACTAGAAAAACTAAACATTTCAGAGAACTTCTAATCAGACAGACAGACTTATCTCTGTACACTGAGGAGATTACAGTCAAGTAACCAGTAACCATGTAAACTGAGACCTTGTTCAGGTCAGATATTTGACTGCTGACACCTCAGGAATCAGCCACTTTAATCTTCTTCCCACGGGACAGGTAGGCATCTTGCGATGCCAGGCCCCACCTTCTAGCTAGCAGTCCCTTCAACAAGGTTAAGGATAAAACAGGCAATGCATTGTGGCCTTCTCTCTCTTGCCAAGATCTCCAGGCCAAGGGCAGGACTTGAGGAAGTTTGGAGACTTTGTCCTGCTTCTTTTCCTATCTTTAGAGCGTTTGCTGTTAGAGGACTTTCGACTATAATTTGGTGCCTTAAGGAACCAGCACCTTTGAAAGAAACTTTCAAATGCTTAGCTAATGAAAGGTACCAGGGTCAACGTTTTCAGGTGGCATTTGTGACCAACAGACCTTATCCATTTGGAAGTGCAGGCAACCAGAATAACAGCAGAAGAAAGTGCAGATGGTAGCACGGACAAAAGAAAAGATGTGCCAGATACAGCTTTCTATGCTGATGGGAATTAAGTCTCCAGCTTCTCTCTCACACAGACATTGCCCCTTCCTTCATTAAAAGATGTAGGGTATAAAAGAGGGCAGAGGGAAGGTACCTGTACAAAGATTTGGCCTTGCATGGAACTTTCACATTCACTTTGGGCTGTCATCTACAAGGCTTGGTTTGTCTTGTTATTAGGGAAGAACAATTTAGAAGCCTCTCACAGGCAGGAGACTAACCAGTACTAACACAGGAACTCTAAAACAATCTCAACGGCTGAGTTCAACACAGCTTATCCCCATCTCCTTATCACTTTGGTTTACGACAGTGCAGCTCCTTCACTGATAATCCTGCAGAAGTCAAATGGCTCTCTCTGGAGGCTAAAGCTGCAACACTGGAAGCAGAGGGGAAGCCAAACTCACCAAGTCAGCAGAGACAGCAGTGGTGATCAGTGCGTAAGGGCCGTTCACCAGGGCACCACTGATAAGCAGCATCACTGTTGCAAGTTGGACAAAAACAGAAAGTGTGAGTTGCCTGAATGACCTAACTGTAACAACAGGAGATGTCAGCCTGTAGTTTTCAAACAGTTTAACCCTTCCTTGGCTCCCCTGACCTCACTACAGAATTGGAGGAAAAGCAACATACATTTGTATCTCCCTGCAATGCTTGCTCCACAATGTAAATTCACCAAAATAACAGGAGACAGGGCTGAGTCAAAGGTACTTCTCAGGACCTTTATTGATCCTGGTAGTTCAGAGAAAGAGGAAAGTCTAACCAAACTGATCCTAAGAGCAGGGGATGCTCACAGGAAGCCAACCATAGGCCCCTTCTCTGCTTGTACAACACCAAGCACCAGAGAGCCCTAAAACTTATCAAGGCCTTTACGTAGGTGAGACGTTACTGTCAGCTCTTGTGTTTCAACGTCTGTTTTGAGGTAACAGATAGAAAGATGCAAAGGAATTCAGCCTACATAAGTAAAGTCAAAGTTGTTTTCAAAAGTACTACAAGTAATCTTTAAACACCTCTGATATTTGGAAAAGGGAATATAACAAAGCCTGTGCTGATAAAAACAGACTCCATAAAGAAGACTAATGATATTACCTAAATCTCTTATCTCAACTAACATTTAGTTAGCTAACTAAATGTTACTAAAATGATCAGTTGACATGAACTAACACAATTTGTTAACTAAATCAGTATTAACTAAATCATGCCAACACGTAATTATTTCCTATCCCCTCTCCTTATCCCACAGAAAGCCTGCAAGACACAGTGTTTATTCCATACTTCCTCCTCTCAGGGGGAAAAAAAAAAAAA